>OZ024795.1:13804577-13931776 GCA_964017045.1 Omphiscola glabra
ACCCTTACAATGATGTTTGGAATACCCTTACAATGATTTCTGGAATACCCTTACAATGATGTTTGGAATACCCTTACAATAATGTTTTGAATACCCTTACAATGATGTTTGGAATACCCTTACAATGATGTTTGGAATACCCTTACAATGATGTTTGGAATACCCTACAATGATGTTTGGAATAACCTTACAATGATGTTTGAAATACCCTTACAATGATGTTTTGAATACCCTATTTTGATTTTGTTGTTAAAGTGTGGTTTTTTAAAATATTCTTTTTTTATTTATATTTGATTTAAACTTGTAGAAATCCTGTGATAGTAGCGGCATACTTTCATGGAGATGTATCTCTGAGGGGCTGATTGTGGTGGCATACTTTCATGGACGTGTATCTATGATGGGCTGGTAGAAGTGGCATACTTTCATGGAGATGTATCTATGTTGTGGCTGGTAGTATTGGCATTCTTTCATGTAGATGTATCTATGATGGGCTGGTAGTATTGACATACTTTGATGGAGTATGCAAAAAAAAATATTAGTCGTTACTCTTTCTTGCATCAAACGAATTTTCGCATGGCCAGCCGAGGCACCCCCACACACCACCCCCCGAGAAAAATTGGGATGAAAGTCAGTTTGAAAAAAAGGGCAGCAGGATCTTTTATTGACAGCCTTGGAACAACGCCAGGATACTCTCAGATACCAAACGACGCGAAGCGTGCTATTAAAACTCATTCCATCTCAGCCCTACAAGATCCCCACTAGATGACCCCCCACAGAGTCTAGGCGCCAAGGGCACGATAAACACACTATTTATTTTGACGGGCAACGAAGCAGCCTCCCCAAACCAGGCCTGCAGCCAGGGCCGGCCTTAGGCCACTGCAACCTATGCGGCCGCAGTGTGCCCCACACTTTCATAGGCCCCGCCCCGAATTTATTTTCTAATACAAAATCTTAATTTTCACTTTTTATCCTTATCCCTACCCAGAATAGGCCCCGCGCAATCCGTTTCGCATAGGGCCCGGCAATTGTTATGGTCGCCCCTGCCTGCAGCTTCCACAGTGCCAGTCAACGCGAAGACAAGCGTTTATTTTAACTAGTTAATTTTTTTAATTCAGTCCGGTCTCTGAAAATAGACACAAATTCGTGATCATTTATCGCTGGCTTACACAGTAATTGACGTGGCCTTGTGATATGACAAAACGCCAGATTTTTTTTGTTCGATCGTTTGAGATATCGTTTTCGGAGAAAGAAAATTTTCAATTTTCACAACAATCAGAATAAAAATGGCAGATATATTCACAGTTTAAAAAAAGCAAACATCTTTGAGGTTATGCCCATAGTTGCCTTAGATGTAGGTGTCTCCATAGATATACCTGCGCCCATAGATGTAAGTGTGTCCATAGATGTAGGTGTGTCCATAGATGTAGGTGTGTCCATAGATGTAGGTGTGTCCATAGATGTAGGTGTGTCCATAGATGTAGGTGTGTCCATAGATGTAGGTGTGTCCATAGATGTAGGTGTGTCCATAGATGTAGCTTTTTTTTTTTAAAAATGGGATTCTCTCCTGTCACAGCGTGTTTGCTTAATCTGGACGGAGCGTTGTTGAATACTTAGTCTTAGCTTTCCCACGTGGCAAAATATGATTTGGAACTGCAAAAAAAAAATAATTACTGAAATTGACAGCTTGACACCACACGCATCCTTCATAATGAACGTTTTAAGTTAATTAAGGTTATGAACGCTGGCGTAGCTAGGATTAGTTCAACACGCGCTGGCCGAGATTTTTAATTTTCTGCCGCCCTTTTCCACGAAAATAATGCTCAGCAGTTTCCCGAAAATGCCGCACTCTTTTTAAATAAAATAAGTACCTCACAAAGTGGACAGCCCTTCGTAGGACGTATTAAATGAACTAAGGGAACATTATGACAAGTACATGAACTAAAGGAACATTATGACAAATACATGAACTAAGGGAACATTATGACAAGTACATATTAAATGAACTAAGGGAACATTATGACAAGGACGTATTAAATGAACTAAGGGAACATTATGACAAGGACGTATTAAATGAACTAAGGGAACATTATGACAAGTACATATTAAATGAACTAAGGGAACATTATGACAAGTACATGAACTAAGGGAACATTATGACAAGGACGTATTAAATGAACTAAAGGAACATTATGACAAGTACATATTAAATGAACTAAGGGAACATTATGACAAGGACGTATTAAATGAACTAAGGGAACATTATGACAAGGACGTATTAAATGAACTAAAGGAACATTATGATAAATACATGAACTAAGGGAACATTATGGCAAGGACGTATTAAATGAACTAAAGGAACATTATGACAAGGACGTATTAAATGAACTAAGGGAACATTATGACAAGGACGTATTAAATGAACTAAGGGAACATTATGACAAGGACGTATTAAATGAACTAAGGGAACATTATGACAAGGACGTATTAAATGAACTAAGGGAACATTATGACAAGTACATATTAAATGAACTAAAGGAACACTATGACAAGTACATATTAAATGAACTAAAGGAACATTATGACAAGGACGTATTAAATGAACTAAAGGAACACTATGGCAAGTACATATTAAATGAACTAAGGGAACATTATGACAAATACATGAACTAAGGGAACATTATGACAAGTACATATTAAATGAACTAAGGAAACATTATGACAAGTACATATTAAATGAACTAAAGGAACATTATGACAAGGACGTATTAAATGAACTAAAGGAACACTATGGCAAGTACATGAACTAAGGATATATTATGACAAGTACATATTAAATGAACTAAAGGAACATTATGACAAGTATATATTAAATGAACTAATGGAACATTATGACAAATACATTTTACATGAATTAAGGGAACATTATGACAAGTACGTATTAAATGAACTAAGGAAAAATTTGACGAATACATTTTGCATGAATTAAGGGGAACATTATGACAAGTATATATTAAATGAACTAAGGGAAAATTATGATAAATACATATTAAATGAACTAAAGGAACACTATGACAAGTACATATTAAATGAACTAAAGGAACATTATGACAAGTACATATTAAAAGAACTAAGGGAACACTATGCCAAGTACATATTAAATGAACTAAGGGAACACTATGACAAGTACATATTAAATGAACTAAGGGAACACTATGACAAGTACAAATTAAATGAAATAAGGGAACACTATGACAAGTACATATTAAATGAACAAAGGGAACACTATAACAAGTATATATTAAATGAACTAAGGGAACAATATGACAAGTACATATTAAATGAAATAAGGGAACACTATGACAAGTACATAGTAAATGAACAAAGGTAACATTATGAGAAGTACATATTAAATGAACTAAAGGAACAATATGACAACTACATATTAAATGAACTAAAGGAACACTATGACAAGTACATATGAAATGAACTAAAGGAACACTATGAGAAGTACATATTAAATGAACTAAAGGAACACTATGACAACTACATATTAAATGAACTAAAGGAATACTATGAGTACACATCAAGCACCAATAAATTATTAGGTTGCAATCTGTTTATTGACTTCAGTAAAAAAAACAAATCTTTACCGGGATTCAATAACATCAGGTAAAATAGTATTTCGGAATATATCAATATTATTATAAATTTTTTTATTATAAGAAGTTTTTTTGATAGCGTAGTACCCCAACCTAGGGCTGGGCTCACCATGCTGTACATACAGTTTAACAAACATAATCATGAACTTAACAATTAACATACATTAATTAAATAAAACAAAACAAATGTGTATTCGCTCCAACCATTCCAGAACTTTTTAAATGTCAAGCCACGGACGGCACCCAGCAGTATCGTCTATCGGTCAGAAAAGGGGGGGGGGGGGGGGGAATATGTAATTTTTAAAAACCTTAATCGTGGCTTTTTTTTCTACAGTACAAAGTAATGAGCTGTCCGTGCGTTTAAACACAACACTAAACACTGGTATCGCAGTTATTTCCCAGTCCACCAAATTCACTTTACCCAACAATACCAACCTAGTTACTTCAAAACAGTTCACTGACCGTATTACTAGCGATCGGCGGTAAAGCTTCTGGAAATTAAGGGGGGGGGGGGGGGGGGTTAAAGAAGACGATTTGATGGTTTGTTTCAGTAGCCTAGAAATGGACCCAGGACGAACGGCTGCCTTCAACTTTAAGTAGCAATTTAAAACCTTACAGCTTTTAGTGGAGACTAGGAACAACAATTGTTAGTTTGTCATTTCTAGTCAATAGAAAATAGGTCTTACAGAGAGGACGTGAAGAAAGAGAGAGAGGAAGAGAGAAAGAGAGAGAAATTGATAGATATAGATATATAGGGGATACATATATTAGATAAATATATTAGACAGACAGACAGACACATACACACACATACACACCTACACACCCACCCAAACCCACCCACCACCCACTGTCAACTTCTATACTCCCGGATTGGATCATTCATCAAGTTCTCCCACTATTTCAATCATTAGTGAATAACTCAAAGTCCTTTTAGTAACTATAACTTTAATTATCAGGAAACACAAGGCACACATCTCTCTTCCCTAAGGTTCTACACCATAACTCCCGCACGACTACTACTTACGTCACAATACACATAAAAAATACGTCATTCAGACAAGCGCGTTCATTAGCTAATAAAAACTCTTTCACACACAGCGCGCAATAAACATGCATTCAAAAAAACAATAACTACTGAACTCCCATACTTGACATCCACCACCCACCTACCTACCTACCTACACACACACGCACGCACGCACGCATACATACATGCATACATACATACATACATACATACATACATACATACATACATACATACATACACACATACATACATACATAGGCAGGCAGACTTAACGGGCAATGAGTTGATTTGTTGACTGAGCAGATAAATGGGTTGGTAAATTGGATATTGTGATACAAATTTAGTAGATACGGGAGTGAGTGAGATAAAAATGTAGCCATTAACCGAGATAAAGAAGGAATACATAACAACAAGAATAACATGAAATAAAAACTGAGGTTTGGAGAGAATACAACCCCCCCCCCCCCTCCCAAAAAAAAAAAACAACAACAACAAGAAAAACTTGATGACACTTGGGGGAAAAAAAGGACAAAAGACAAAACATTCTTCAAAGCAAGAGGGAGATCATTAGATGCTGAAATGTGGGAGTATTTGAAACACTTTGAAAGGTGTCACGTGTCACGTCTTGAAATAACCGCAAAGCCAATCAGTCAACGAGGTTTGTACTCTTACGGGAAGTACGGGTCGTCGCACTTCTGTCATTTATACTCTACTACATTATTTGCGGGCAAATACATATATATATATTATATCTATTACTGGGAGAGTTTAGACTTTGATAATAAAACCATTTAATCATTGCAATTATTTTTTTACGATGAGTCAATGCCCGTTACCGTCATTACACTTGTGCCACCGTCCATGTGACAATGCTGACAAGTCTGAAAAGATGTATGAAATTGTCATCACAGCGGTAGAATCCCATATCATTAAATTTACAGCATACAGATTGTTCTCTTTCTTTCTAAGCACCACCAGATACCGATTTCAACATTTCTACACCCTGGGCCAGCGGTTCTCAACCTACCTGATGCCGCGACCCTTTAATACAGTTCATCATGTTGTGGCGACCCAAACCACAAAATTATTTTCGTTGCTACTTCATAACTATAGAGTATATGTGTTTTCCGATGGTCATAGGTGACCCCTGCAAAATGGTCGCGCGACCCCCTAAAGGACAGCGACCCACAGGTTGAGAACTGTTGCCCCAGACCAAAGCACATAATTCTGCCCCTCCTCATTCCCCATTAAAAAATGAACACATGAAATGAACACATGAAATGAACACATGAAATGAACACATGAAATGAACACGTGAAATGTACACCTAATTTTTTTGATAACCGGGAGGTAAATCTAGTTTACGAAAATTATCCCCCTTAAAACTCGTTAAAAAACCAAACAACAAACAAACTATTGATTGGCATAATAATATTAATTTCATTGGAGGCCAATTACGACCATACCAGTAGCCATATTGGCCGATCATCTGCTGATTTGAAAGTTATTGGGTTAAATCGTTATAGCAATCTTAAAACATAAAAATAGTTAACAGAATAGCCAATATAAGCCATGCCATGCGCGGAGCGATACTCCTTTGGTAAGGTCAATTTGTTCACCGAGATGGCGTATTCGATACCATATACAGCAATTAAAACTGACATGAAATGTAATCATTTACATCGATTCTCATCTGAAATTTTAGAATTTACAAATCTTTGCATTGTGTGTCAAAACTTCCATTATATCGTATTCACATAACATGATGCTTATATTACACCACATCGGATGATGCTCAAATACAACACATTCAATGACGATTACATAATGATGCTTACATAACACTAAATTACATGATGCTGCATAAAGAAGCCATACGTTGTGTATGTTTCATGTAATGGGTGGTGAAGCGGTGAGAATGAGATGTTTTTTTTTTCTTTACCCCATCTCACCGCTCCACCGCCCGTAACTTGTCGAACACCCCCGTCAACATTTTCTACTTGAGTAAACTTATAAGAATGGTGGAATGCGATCAAACTTTAACGTAGATTAATTAGACACAAGAAATCTGTGTCAATGTAAACAAAAAATATATGTTTAGCTTTAATAATAAAATACAAAATACAAATGTAGACATTTCGGCAAATGTCTTAGTCATTTAAAAAAATATATTTTAAAAAGCATATAATTAATTATAGATTAAATTAAACATTGTTTAAAAGTATTAACGCTGTATTTTACGGTACGTACTATCAGAAGATATGTCTTTAGATGTCAAGTGATATGCAAGCAATGAATCTCTTGGTGTCACTTAAGGGCTGACTCCGTAATTCTCCATTTTAGCACTCGGTTTACTCCGTTGACATGGGCAACGTTATTATACCGCTCAACTGATCTAATATACAAAGATTTATCTATATAAAAATTTCGAAGTTATACTGAACAATGTCTCAATATTTGTTATATTAATTCATCTGTAAATAACAACCTCCCCCCCCCCCCCCCCGACTGCTGAGCCTTAGCCCATGGCCTAGGGCTATGTTGGCCTCTGAAAGATTCGGCCATGGCCTTGGGCTAGGTTGGCCTCTGAAAGATTCGGCCATGGCCTTGGGCTAGGTTGGCCTCTGAAAGATTCGGCCATGGCCTTGGGCTAGGTTGGCCTCTGAAAGATTCGGCCATGAGCACCGCGGTTGCACTGAAAATTGCTCCAGTTACTTATAACTTATTCATTTATATGCAAAATGAAAAAAAGATATTTAAACAATTTTAAAATTAATATTATGAAAGTTCCTATTATATATTAGAAATTCTTCTTTACATGGCAGAAATGTTAGAGACGCTTATGATTAATTAAAGGTAAATGAGGGTGGAGAAAATAAAAGATTAATGTGCATCGACCGGGAATCGAACCCGGGTCACCCGCGTGGCAGGCGAGTATTCTACCACTAGACCACCGATGCTTACTAATGATCACTCAAAAAATTTAGAAGAAGCAAAATGTAAACAGGATCAACGGCCTGAGGGAATGACATGAGGACACCTCTAATGATGATGATAGAAACCAATTTGATGTCTCTAACGGCGTTTTGAAAGCAGCAGTGGACCTTATAATAAAAACATTAAATGTTTAGCATTAATTGATTAGTACACTTGGCTTTAATAGAGCTCCCAAAAGATCTTGGCTTTTACTGGTTCGTATTTAGACAACAAAAATTGTACAAAGTATCGAACTAGTAAACAACTAAATGTAAATATAGGCTATGCAATGATGACTAAGAATGCTACTACTAACTAACACACACATTCTGGTGAAGGTCTGAGATTATGACCCCGGCTAGTAAATTGGCTACCAGCTCCATCTGCTGAGCTGTGCAATACAACATTTTCATCACGTAGGGCTCCCCAACTGCTTTGGCTTCCCCCGGGAGATCTAGTGAGGGACATCCGGGTCCAGGCTGCAATGCCAGCAGGTAGGATGCTGCTACTACCAGTTACCGTTTAGTATTGTAATAGAAAGACAGCATGGTTAAGTTCGATCATGATTACAAGTTGCCGTTAAGGGATATGAGGCGATAGGCTGTGGTGGAAGCCTATGGCCGGTGATTCTAAATATGCAGCCCTGAGAAAGCTGCTCCTAGGCAACCGTTTCGTCCCAGCTACTCCGCGAATTGATTGCGGGGTGGAGGCCCACTGTAGAATCCCTCTTAGAGGGCGTCCGATGCTTCCCCGAGACGGGTGGGGGGAGATATTAGGACGTTAATTTACCGTCCCGGCCCCTAGGAAAGTGGACTGCGGACGCTTTAAACGCAGCGTCTTCGGTCGACCAGATGTCTCCGGGCGGGGAGGGTCTCCATCGGCAAACCCGATCGAGCGGTTGCTGGTGGGGACGCTTCACGCCCGGGGAGGTCTCTGGCGTTGCCCCGCACGGCCCGGCGTCGGGGAGACCCGGCGTCTGGCAGGTGTGGGTGGGCGCCAGGGAGGGCATAAGGAGCGCAAGCTCGACGGCCCGCTGACGCCATTTCCTAATGAGTTCGATTAGTAAAGTGTCTGTTTTTGTAACTAAGTGACGTTGCTCAATCTTGTTAATATTTTAAGCCTGATCCAGCAAGTCTCACACATCGGGGGTGAGTGGGGGTCCCAATTTTATGACGAACTATTGTGATGGTGTCTAAATTAGGGGACAAATTTGTGACGATGTGGGAAGAGGCATAGGACATAAAAATTTGTAGTTTTACTTTGCTTCTCAAGATAGGATTCAGAAATATCAACAGGCGTTATTAGTTTCGTGGGTTCCATCATTGTGTCTGCTAATCTTCATCATCGGTGGCGCTACATCCCCATGTAGGGCCCTGGCCAGCTTCACCAAATCATTCTATTCGGATCGATCCATGGCTTTCCGCCTCCATGCGCGAGCCCCCAACTGGTGTAATTCCTTTTCTATACCGTCAAACCATCTCAGCCTAGGTCTGCCCCTCGGTTTCTGCCTGTAGATAACCTTTGCTGCTCTACAATCCGGTCTACTCTAACGGTTTCCTGTCCAGCGCAGTATGCCTTTCTAAAGTTGATTACGACTATGGGTAGCGCTTCGAACAATTGATGTATCTCTTGTGTTATGTAGGTGACGTGTTTTGATGCACACTTTCCCCGCTTTCCCCATGCATGACCTCTTGTAGTCAACACAATCGAGGCCGATTTGGAGTGTGGCTAGCGAAATTTAACCTTGTTTACAACAAGCTTAGTATAGTAAGTTTCAGTCAGAAAATTATAGAATAATCTAGATTAAACTGGAAGGCAAAACAATGCATACGGAGTTTCTGGAATCGTTTGAAACTGAGTATAAAAGGAAGAAGATTGAATGACGAGAGAGATCCTTTATCACGAGACTTGGAGCGTGTGTTATTATTGTACTACTAGACAGTGCTTTGTTGTGTGTACATTTTCTTTTTCCTCATTGTACAATATATTGTATTTTTATTAACACAGTAACGGTGCCAGCCAAACTGTAAGTTAATAGTTTTAATCATATTCTCTTTCTTTTGTTATTCATTGTAATTAACACATTAAAAGCTTATTAACTGCAATTAGCCCTAGTTTTTGAGTGTCGTATCATTTGTTATTGTATTTAAACTTTGGTATCGTCTCACGTTATGGACTGTTATGGAACGAGTCATAGACTAAATAAGAGATAAAATTCCACCTTAATAACAGACCGTAATATTTGTTTTTTATGAATTCTCTATCCATCATTACCTAGCACCGGACAGTACATTTTCCTAATGATTTTCTTACCCCTTGTATTGAGCAGGTCCTCTTTCAGGTTTAGTAATAGTAAGGGACCAAGTCTCAAATGGGTACAATACATCAGCTGTTCGTATAATAGTAGTGTATATATCGTCTTCTTTGTTCCCCCTGACAGGGTTTTGCTTCCTAGTAGCTTTTTAAGGCTGACTTATTATAACGGTTTCCTCCTGTTATCCTTTCTTTCACCTCTTTCATTATTTCACTGTGCTCATTTATTGGAGATTCTAGGTATTTGAAAGTAGCCAAAGGTGTGGTTTATTTTTTTGATTTTGTCCCCAGTATGTGCGTTTCGTGAAATTGCCATTTATTTTGTCTTCAATTCATTTTCGCCAAGGCCAGCTTCCACTTAGGCATCTTCAAGATCCTCGAATGCTTTGATTATGTAAAGGCTGTTTCTGTCCAGCAGCGCCATGTAGTCCGTATATGCCAGGTACGACAAGGGATGTTTATTTAAATTTCCTGGTGGTTTTGGTTAGGTAAAATCTGTTTAGAAGTAGTTTGTGAAAGTTCCACTGGTGCTCTCATGTATGCTTCTCATGACTTTTTCGAATGAGATGTTAAACACGATATTGGGTCTCCCTGGCTAAGGCCCTCTTTAATCAGGAACTCCCCCGAATACCCGGTAACCCACCGGGATCGGCATTCCACCGGGAAATGGAATCACACTAGGATTAAGATACAACCGGGATCAAGAACCCACAGGGGTTGGAATATCATGTATCAGGATCCCACCCGGGAGCCCTCTGGATAAAGGGAAAAGGGGATCTGATTGGAATCCCTCTGTTTTAATGTTATACGCCTACGGGAATCCATCTCCGAGTTTAAATTCAGAGTTTCCTTCCCTTAGATGAGTTGCCATCCAAGGTTGACAATTCCATGGCGATGTTTTTGCCTTGGTGGGGAGTGAGATTTGATCACTTTAAACCACTCGGCCACCCATCATCCTTTATGATCCTGTTCCTCGTTAGGATTATGTTCCTGATAGGATTATGAAGGTTTAGAGAAAATCCACAGGAAAGTATAGAAATGAAGGGAACTAACATTTAAGTAAGCTTTTAGATCCCTCATTATATAACCCCGAAGAACAATACATAACTTTCTGGAACATTCTAGATTAAATCTAATATTCTCATTGAAATGTGTAAAAAATATATTTTCTAAGTATTTGTAACCGACCAAGTTAGCTATAATTTTCACATATATTACATATATAAATATATATTGTAAATTTAATTTACAGTTATATTAATGTTTTCTGTTCGACTAATGAAGGTATTTGCCTAAATATTTCAATTTGTATATTGTGTAATCATAATTAAAGCTTAACATATTTTGATATATTTAAAAAAAAAATTGTTAGTGTCTCTACCCAAAAGCCTTATCGCAGTACAAAACTCTTATAATTGGTTAATTAACATAAATTGTAGCCGTACTGGGTCGGAGAAAGATGAAAAACTTTCAGCTGAGATGATCAGCTCCGGTAGTTTCAGTAACATAATTGATCCAACTCCAAGTGCTAGGCACAATTAAAGTGCGCATTTATCCGCTAGAGGGGTCTTAATCTGGTGCCTCATAGTTGAAAATACGGATGTCAGTACGCGAACTTTGAACTTGTTAATTTAAAAGCGGTAATTAGGAATGGGAAATGTCATGCACTTAATATGGGGGGGGGGGGCAACATGAGAAAAAGACAATGCAATCCTTCAAAAGGTTTCCAACCCTTCGTCACTTAGTCGTCTTGAGTAAAACAGAGTAAGGTCAAACCTGAAAAAAAAGGAACGCAACAAAACGACGAGCGTGTCGATAGGAAGCCTTCGTCAGCGAACAAACAACAAAAAGAAAAGAATAAAATTCCAAATGTTTCTACTTACCAAAAAATAAAAATAAAACGTTGCATCGACCGGGAATCGAACCCGGGTCACCCGCGTGGCAGGCGAGTATTCTACCACTAGACCACCGATGCTTATAAATACTCATTAAAACAATTTGAAATGAAATCAGGTAAAAGACTTTGAGGGTTATTATCGTTCATTGATTAGTCGTTTGCTCATAAATATATATTTAATGCAGACGTAATGTTGTAGATAGCGACAAGACGAAGACGGCATATTTTGCCGAGAGCGGTCTATCCCACCCCCAAACCCCCGGCTTTACTTTTCCGAAGTTTTCTATTTTAGTCGGTTAATTAAAACCAATTAAGTCTTTGCCCTATCCAGTGCCGGATTATCCTATTAAGTAAGAGTTAGTCTTCCCAATCTGCTTGGGCCTTGAAAAAATCCATTTCAAAATGTATCCTTTTGCTATTTTTTTCTTTTTAATTTTCTTTTTTCTATTTTCTGTAACCTATCCATTTCTTCAACTTGATAAAAATCTTAAATGACTTCAAATTAGAATTTTGCCCGAAAGACTTCTATACTAGTTTCGTTGGGGCTACAGTCCAGCCTGCTTTACGTCACTTGTAACAGTAGTCAGTAGTGACCAATGGTTAAACTCTAAATCTGATTAGGATATTTCGCCTAAGGTCAATCTCAATACTAACCGATCAAGATAACCTGTCCTTCTGCTCTTGTCCATGTGCATGTTTCAATGTCATCTTGCTATTGTACATGTTTCTATGCTTTCTTGCGCTTGTCCATGTTTCTATGTCTTCTTGCTCTTGTCAATGGTTTTTATGTCTTCTTGCTATTGTCCATGTATCTATGTTTTCTTGCTCATGTCAGTCTTGTCCATGTATCTATGTTTTCTTGCTCTTTTCAGTCTTGTCAATGTATCTATGTTTTCTTGCTCTCGTCCATGTTTATATGTGTTCTTGCTCTTGTCCATGTTTCTATGTCTTCTTGCTCTTGTCCATGTTTCTATGTGTTATTGCTCTTGTCCAAGTTTCTATGTCTTCTTGCTCTTGTCCATGTTTCTATGTCTTCTTGCTCTTGTCCATGTTTCTATGTTTTCGACTCCATTATTTAAATGTTTTCATTACATTTTGATGATTAAAGAAGAAATTGAATCTGCATAGCCTGCTGTAGAATATAAGTCTACAGTTCTACAGTGAAGAGAAGGAGGGTGAGAAGAAAACGAGCCAATGATAGGTATGAGCTCCAGATACACATGAGAAGCTTTCTCCTAGAGAAAGTAAATTCTTTCATTCATATCATAGACACCCTTGAGGAAAATTGAACGAGGAAAAAAAAAACAAATTATATGTATTGATATAATGGGCAAGGGTAGAGGCTGCCATAGTGAGAGGCGGTGTTGTGATTTTTATATCTGATATATTGTTAAATAAGTGTAAGATATAACTAATCAATATAATTAGTGAAATTATATATATATATCCTGTGCCATTGCTGACATTAATGTTTAAAAGATGATTTATTTTGTGAATACAGATTCGATTCAATAAAGTGCTTACTTGAGCCAAGTGGACTTGAAACATTTTGTGACAGTGGCAGTTGAATAATATATAGATTTAGCAAACTAATTAATTTTTAATTGATTTAGAAGTTTCTTTTGGGGAACTAAATTAAGCAGCAGATACGTTAGTAAAAGAGCATCCACACGATGTTGATATTACTCCCATGTATGATCTTAGGCACTTTCATGATTATTTAAAGCATATTTATCATGAAAAATATCATTTTCAAAATATAGATTTGTATCATATCATTTTCCGAGAACAAATTGACTTAGTTTTCGCAAGTGTGGAAGCAATGTTGCGACTATTCCTGTGCTAAACGGTAATAAATTGTTCAGGAGAAAGATCAATTTCACAGCTTTAGAAAACAAAACATGAACTGAGAACAACTACGTCTCGGGAAAAAATTGTCTGCACTTAGCATCATGTGTATAGAAAGCTGTCAGTGACGTAACACATCTTTTGATGTCTAAGTCAGGGACCCAGGTAGTAAAGTAAGAACCTCAGCTTGTCTAAGTCAGGGCCCCAGGTAGTTAAGTCAGAGCCTCAGCTATTCTAAGTCAGGGCCCCAGGTAGTTAATTCAGAGCCTCAGCTAGTCTAAGTCAGGGCCCCATGTAGTTAAGTCAGAGCCTCAGCTAGTCTAAGTCAGGGCCCCAGGTAGTTAAATCAGAGCCTCAGCTAGTCTAAGTCAGGGCACCAGTTAGTAAAGTCAGAGCCTCAGCTAGTCTAGGTCAGGGCCCCAGTTAGTAAAGTCAGAGCCTCAGCTAGTCTAGGTCAGCGCCCCAGTTAGTAAAGTCAGAGCCTCAGCTAGTCTAAGTCAGGGTCTGGCAGTATCTGATTATGTTGGCATTATTTTCGAAAGAGTCTATGCAATTATTGATCTTAAATATATTCGGTATCAGTTTAAGAACATACATCTAATCAGTATTCCAAATTATATCACATTATGTTAAAATAAAAGTTGAACAAAAATTGCTATCATAAATTATACTTCATTGGAGTGATTGTTATCCCGAATTTAAAAAAAAGTAAATTTAATCAAACAAATAATATGAATCCTTTCCCTTCATAAAACATGCCTCACGGGCTCCACCAAATTCGAAAGGACATACCCCCCCCCCCCCCCCCCCCGTAAATTGGGTCGTTATAGGATGAAAAATATTAATTTCCAATATTGAGGTTTCAATTAATTATCCAGATGACAATCTTAATATGGCAGCGATCTTTCGCTTATTTCCTACTTTCTTACCTGGAAAAAAACTGTTTAAAAAAACCTTGAAAAGATTTAAAGAAGAATTAAGGGGCGCAAAGACTCAAAAGAGCATAATGAGAATTTAAAGTTTTAATAAAGAAAAAAAAAACCACCGGATTTAATGGACTTTTGTACTGTGTGCCAGGAAGGCTAGGAAAAATTCTGTAGTCTTTCTATTAGTTTTAGGTTTTTTGTTGATGATTATTTCTTAAAATATCCGTTGACTGTTTTCAATGACTCAAAATATTACTTAATGTCGGGTAGACATCATCAAATAAAGATCACATTTCAGATAGTAAATATTATTTTTTTACAGTAGATGATCTCGGATTAGATCCTACAAATAAAATGTATACTAAATTACCAATGTGTGTGTGTGTGCACACTAAACATATAGCATAAGAAGACCAATGTGTGTGTGCACACTAAACATATACATAAGAAGACCAATGTGTGTGTGCACACTAAACATATAGCATAAGAAGACCAATGTGTGTGTGCACACTAATGTTATAAGGGATGACGTATTTTAAGACGCTTTGCCCGCCTTCCACGTGCATGACCTCTTTCAAGTCGGTCCTGTGTTGGGGCGGCTAGAAAAAATATCACTTTGTTGATACTTTTGTTTACTATCGTCCGTTACTGTGGAACAGGATCGAACGATCTAGAGAATGCGAGAAGCAGTAAGACTGCGTATTCCTTTTTCCAGAATGATCATCTGAAACTGAGTATAAAAGGGATAAGAATAAATGACGGGAGAGATTTTCCTTTCCTTGATTACGAGGCATGCTGTGTGTCATTATACTTTGTTGCGTGTAGAGATTTTCATTTCCTCGTACAATTTTGTGCTCATTGTATTTTTATATACAGTACCGGTACCAGCAAATCTGTAAGTTTATAATTTTAATTATATTTCAGTTGCTGTTATTATTTAATTGAAGTTCACAAATTAAAAAGTTATTAATTGTAATTAGCTCTGGCCTTAATTGTCGTTTTATTTGTTATTATTTTTAACCTTTGGTATCGTCCTTTATTATGGACTGTTTTTAGAACGAGCCCTAGACAAAACAACAGAGATTAAATTCTCCATCTATAACGGTCCGTAATACTAAACATATAGCATAAGAAGACCAATGTGTGTGTGCACACTAAACATATAGCATAAGAAGACCAATGTGTGTGCACACTAAAGATATAGCATAGAAGACCAATGTGTGTGTGCACACTAAACATATAGCATAGAAGACCAATGTGTGTGTGCAAACTAAACATATAGCATAAGAAGACCAATGTGTGTGTGCACACTAAACATATAGCATAAGAAGACCAAAGTGTGTGTGCACACTAAACATATAGCATAGAAGACCAAAGTGCGTGTGCACACTAAACATATAGCATAAGAAGACCAAAGTGCGTGTGCACACTAAACATATAGCATAAGAAGACCAAAGTGTGTGTGCACACTAAACATATAGCATAAGAAGACCAAAGTGCGTGTGCACATAAAACATATAGCATAAGAAGACCAAAGTGCGTGTGCACACTAAACATATAGCAAAAGAAGACCAAAGTGCGTGTGCACACTAAACATATAGCATAAGAAGACCAAAGTGTGTGTGCACACTAAACATATAGCATAAGAAGACCAAAGTGCGTGTGCACATAAAACATATAGCATAAGAAGACCAAAGTGCGTGTGCACACTAAACATATAGCATAAGAAGACCAAAGTGCGTGTGCACACATTGAGAATTGGCACACGTTTGTTACTATTTAATAAGGGGATTGGGGAGGGGGGTTGATGGTTGATTGTAAGGGGCCTACACATTTAAATAGCCTGGGGCACCTGGTTAGCTAAATCCGGCTCCGGATAAGTGGATCTCAAACAACTGTCAAGGTTTTCTTAATTGTGTCAACAATATTTGTATTAATTTCACTGAGTACTAAGCGTGTGTGATGACTTTTACAGACGTTGATTGATTGAGTCTTAAATAGAAGCTGATAAGAATCCTCTTAGGCTGCGCGTTGAACACATCTGTCAGCTGAATCCCCTTACGCGGGGGCTTGAGCACATCTGTCAGTTGAATCCCCTTACGCGGGGGCTTGAACACATCTGTTAGTTGAATCCCCTTAAGCTGCGAGTTGAACACATCTGTCAGTTTAATACTCTTAAGCTGCGGCTTGAACACATCTGTCAGTTGAATCCCCTTACGCTGCGTGTTGAACACATCAGTCAGTTTAATACCCTTAAGCTGCGAGTTGAGAATCATTCATAAAAGCCTTCAGCAATTAATTTTTGTTGTTATTTCGTTACAAGACATAATAATCCCAACGCGCATGCGTGAACTTTCTTAAAGACGTTCCTTGTCTCGTTTCAAATCAATACCAGGGATCTTAGTTAAAAATATATAAAATCACAAGCCAATTTCAGCATAGTGAAAATTACTCCAAATAGGCCACAATAACCTAACAAAATTACTGAAGCTTTCTTTTTTGTCAAAAGTAACCTAACACAATCACGGATTCTTAAAAACAATCTTAGTTATTTTTATATTATTTTACGGAAATCGAATACATTTAAATGCGCAAAAATATTATATATTCGCTTTATTTTAGTAAAAGTTTAAGTATTATTATTAGAAATTACAAATACATTTAAAGTATCAACTAAGGAACTATTTTAAGAATTTTCTATGCGTTTGAAAGCTATTAAAAAAATAAAAAAATATGACCAATGAATTACTCCGCAATCACATTTATCGGGAAAACTCAAACATCAGTTGTTTTTAGTTGGGTTTTTTAGTGCGTTGTTAATATTGCGAAATTATTTTGTCCTAAGTAATCACGCAAATGACGTAATAGCGCGAATTGCCTATTTTAGCCAAAGCTATACGTTCTTTGATTTAATAACCACGCGTGACAAACCTGATAATGTATTTCCACTTCTTAAAAGTAAAATTAATAAATATAATTGATTGCTTTTTAAATTATTAATAAAACACAAAACAATGCTAGCTCTGTATTTTTAAAATTTAATAAATTGTTACTTTGGAGGATACTGCGGAGGAGACCATTTGTGAGGAGAAGGCGATTACAGCAACACACCGTGGAGTGTGTAGAGCCAGGTGAGGCACGTAGAACATCTTGGTCATCCATTGCATCCGTAACCATCTCCAGTCGTCTTGACTTAGTCTTGCCACTGGACACGGTGGGTCCGTACGAGAGGGTGAGGTTGCCGCTGCGCAACGCTTCCTCACTTTAAACAAAGTCACCCGCGCAATTCATCAGACATCCATTTCCCATAATCCCAAATCCTGTGGCGACGTGCACGCATTCCTAAATGCACGAGGAAGGGGCTAGAATATTATTATTTTTTTTATTATTATTGGTAGTTTTCTATAGCTCACCACGCTGTACATACAATTTAACAAACATAACCATGAACTTAAAAATTAATTTATATTAATTAAATATTAAAAACATTGCCTGCTCCTTCCCACCAAGGATGGCTAAACAGAGTTGGCAGGGACTCAATTTTTGCGGTCGAAAATCAAAGATAAACTCTATTTGACACGTGGAACATCCGCACACTGCTTGACAGGGACTCTACAAAAAATGACCCCAACGACGCACGGCGCTCATTGCCCATGAACTTGCCAGATACAACATACACATTGTCGTCCTTAGTGAAAGGTGAACTCACGGAAAGGCTTGCTGGCTATTCTTTCTTCTGGAGCGGACGAGACCCTGACGCAAGGCGAGAAGCTGGAGTTGGCTTTGCTATCAAAACCTCTCTTGCGAGCAAGCTCTCCGGCTCTCCAAAAGAAATCAATGACCGCCTCATGACGTTGAAACTCCCCCTCTGCCATGGAAAGGAGGCTACCATTCTATTCAGTGCCTATGCCGCCACCATGACTAACACAGAAGAGATACGTTTTATGAAGACATGAACACTGTCATCTCCTCCACACGGACTGCTAACAAACTCATCATCCTTGGAGATTTCAATGCACGTGTCGGCAGTGACTACACCTCCTGGGGGGGGGGGGTGAGTGATGGGAAAGTATGGTGTTGGAAAGTGCAACAGCAACGGCCTACTGCTACTTCACACCTGTGCTGAACACGGCCTTCTTATAACAAACACCACATTTAACCTGCCTACGCGCAACAGGACCTCCTAGATGCACCCCCGTTCTAAAAACTGGCACCTAATAGATTATGTCATAGTCAGATATAGGGACCAGCAGGATGTGAGAATGACTAAGGCCATGTGCGGCGCAGAATGCTGGACGAATCACCGCCTCATCGTCTCAAAGATGAAAATTCACATCCAACCTAAGAGACGACCTCAGGCCACCAAAGCTCCGAAACGCCTCAACATCAGTAAGCTGAAGATCCCTGATGTAAGACAAACCTTTGTTGACACCCTGGATGAAAGCCTTGATTCCATAACACTGAACAACCAGGACGCGGAAGCAGCGTGGACCACACTTCGTGAGACGGTGTATAACACAGCCGCTGAGCGCCTCGGATCCTCTACCAGGAAACACTGGGATTTGTTTGATGAAAACTACACAGCAATCCAAATGCTACTTGAGAAAAAATGTCGGACGTACAAAGCCCTCCATGATGACCCAATGTCAACAGCAAAGACAGCTGCACTGAGGAGCATCCGCAGCAAGGTCTAGTTGCAACTGCGCCAGATGCAAGACTCCTGGCTGAGTGTGTTAGCTGATGAGATTCGGCAAGACTCCTGGCTGAGTATGTTTGCTGGTGAGATTCAGCAAGACTCCTGGCTGAGTGTGTTAGCTGATGAGATTCAGCAAGACTCCTGGCTGAGTGCGTTAGCTGATGAGATTCCGGGCTTTGCAGACAAAAAAGTTACCACCACAGGCTCTTCCCTTCTCTTTAGTACAGACGGTTCTACACTCATCACACACAAGGAGAAAATCTTGTAAAGATGGGATCAACACTTTGATAGTTTGCTGAATACGCCATCCATCATTAATGATGAGGCCATTGAAAGACTGCCTCAGGTCCCAAAGAACAAATCACTGGATGATGTCCCAACTTTGGTCGAGATACAGACAGCAATCCGTCAAATGTCCAATTGTAAAGTACCTGGCTCCAACATGATTCCTGCCAAAATCTACAAAGGGGTTGGACAAGCGTTGACGGATAAGCTATTGCGTCTATTCCAGATCATTTGGCAGACGGAAACTGTACCACAGGACCTCAAAGATGCCTCAATTATATACCTGCATAAACACAAAAGAAACCGTCAGGCCTGCGACAATCACAGCGGAATTTCAGGGCTGTCCATCGCGTGCAAGATCTTGGCCCGAGCCCTTCTGAACCGCCTGAATGCACATCTGGAGCTAGGTCTCCTACCCGAAAGTCAGTGCGGTTTCCGAAAAGAGGAGGATATGGTGTTTGCTGCCAGGCAGCTCCAAGAGAAATGTCAGCAGTAAAATATGGACTTATATTCCACATTTAGAGACCTGAATAAGGCTTTTGACAGGGTCAATAGAGGTGGCCTGTGGAAAATCATGAAGAAGTACGGATGCCCAGACAAATTCACTAACATCATCCGTCAGCTGCATGATGGCCCGAGTGCAGGACAATGGTCAGTCATCTCAAGCATTCCCTGTCACAAATGTTGTGAAGCAGGTCTGTGTCCTGGCTCCCACGCTCTTCAGTATTATGTATTCTGCAATTCTGTCTGATGCGGCAAGGATCCACCAAGGGCTTGCGAATGAGTTTCCGCACCGATGGATCTGTCTTCAACCTAAGGAGGCTTCAAGCTAAAACAAAAGTCAAACATAACACCATCGAAGAGCTTCTGTTTGTGGACGATTGAGCCCTCAATGCTGAGTCTCAAGCCGCAATGCAACACATTGTCGATATCTTCTCTGAGGCCTGCAACAACTTTGGCCTAACAATCAACACAAAGAAGACTGACGTGTTGTTTTAGCCAACTTCCAGTAGGCCCTACGCTGAACCCAACATCATCATCAGCGGAAAGCATATTAATGCGGCGGATAAATTTATTTACTTAGGCAGCACCCTCTCTAGATCTCTCATAATGAATGATGAAATGAATGCCAGATTCGCAAAAGCTAGTGCCATATTTGGCAGGCTCCGCATTACTGTTTGGTACAGGAGAGGTATCAGACGAGAAACGAAGATCAAGGTCTATAGCGGAGAAGTGCTCTCGACATTGCTCTATGGATGTGAAACGTGGACAGCCTACTACCTCAGGAAACTCCTCGGCATCAGGTGGAAAGACAAATGTAGTATCTTCACCTCCCTGACAAAGTCTCAACTCCTTTGGATGGGACGCGTTGCCCGTATGGAAGACCACCGGCTCCCTAAACAAATAGTTTATGGAGAACTCACGATAGGCAAGCGCTCCCAAGAAGGTGAAAAAAATCGTTACAAAGACTCAATGAAAGTGGCACTAAAGGACTTCAGCATCGACCCTACTAAATGGGTGCAGACAGCTCAGGACAGAGTCACGTGGAGTTCAGCTATCAAGAAGGGGTCAAAATCGTATGAAGCCAGTAGGATAGCCACCACTGAGACACGCAAGCAAGCCCGAAAGAGCAATATTAAATCACCGACTGCAGCAACTATCCGCTGCCCGCTGTGCTAGAGATTATTCTGAGCGAGGATAGGATTGGCAAGCCAACTTCGAACTAACCGTAACCCACCCCCTTAACCGGATGACTAGATGGTCCTAGTCGATGTTGACGGACGAACAACAACAACTTTTTAATAAGAAAATACTTTAAAATCAATCAGTGCAGCGAACCTTCATAGCATTCACTAATTCACTTATCACTTTTCCAAATAATAACAACCCATATAAGGTGCTAAAAATGTGTGATAGCGTATGGATGGGACTACAATCCGGTGGAATATTTTATTAAAATCTTCTTAAAAAAGACAATTGAGGCCATTATAGACGTGAAAGAATGTTGCGAGATTCTTCTATAGATAAAATAATTCTTTGTTTTCCGATTTTCCGATAGTGTATAAATTAAAAAAAAAAAACAATGGCAAAAGTTTGATTAAATTTTTGATGAAGATATCAATATAGCGAATTCCGTTAATTTTTTTAAAGAGAAAAAAGATGTTTTACAAAGGCACGAAAAGGTTAGGGTAGGCCAAACATTTAACAATTTAAAAACACATGATATCTAAAGTATTTATGTAGCTTAGAAATCATCCTGCAATTAACTTCTTTAGTGACAATAGTGATTTAATTAGGGGTAAATTAGATTTGGTGATTTAAGGTCATGCGAATAGAAAAAAAAAAGGTGTAGCTTAGGGGCATGAAAGGGAGTAGGGTAGGCGTATGATATATAGCAGATAAATACTTATCAAAACTTACGAACTGTGATGCCTTTTTGCAATAGCATGTAGAAATTACCATAAAGGACCTACCAATTATTATCCCGATAACATCGGGTCATATATTCTAGCTTAATATAATGGAGCTTTATTTTATTTTTAAAATGTTGAAACAGTTATCACGAATCCAGCACCCGTCTAAAACTCAAGATTCCGGGATTGTTATTCCTCATAACTCCGACACGTCACTCCTGCTTAATGCGCCTTTTAATTCCAGATAAACCGATTTTCCATTTTTTGCTTGTTTGTCGTTAAATGTCACGTTAGTATTAATCACGCTGTTGAAGAACGGTGTAAGATGTAAATTTCCTTTAATTTGTTGGAAAAATATTGATCGTGTGCGGCTCCACATATTTTATCCCCCCTTGAATTCGGTTTAAAAAAAAAAAAAGCAACAACGAAAGACCCCCGCTTTTCCCAGCAGGCAAATTGCCGCCCACAATATTCTCTTAAGGACGTGACATTTTCCTTCTCTTTGATGCATAGCTGGAGAAGGCTCTCCGCAAAGCATCTGAAATATTGTGAGATGAAATAGAGTGAAAAAAAAAAGAAAGAAATTTGAAAATTAATTTTTGACCGTTTGAAAAAAAAAACAACGACAGACGCAAAGTCTTAATTATATGCAAATGAAAATTTATTTTAAAAAGAGGCGTTACCTTTGATAAAATACCTGTATAGTTTTTTGCTTTAAAAAATTTGAGTTTAGTTTAAAAGGATTTTGATTATGTGGCCAGGTTTTTTTCCTCCGAATCAGTTCCAAAACAGGTGTCTAAAACTGGTCCGATTACTGAATGTAATGTAGTGGATCAGCATCGAACCCCTAATAAACAGATGTTGAACACTGGCCCGATTACTGAATGTAATGTAGTGGATCAGCATCGAATCTCTAATAAACAGATGCTTAACACTAGACCGATTACTCAATGTAATTATTTGGAGCAGATCAAGAAAACGAATAAAAACACATGCTCATCCATTTTTTTGGAAAATTTGCCATCTTATGATTGATTAGATAGTAAATTTCAGAAATTTTTTCCATATCAAAATATGCATTTTAATGTAAGTATCACGGGTTTTACATTTTTTTTAAATTTTTATAAATGTCATGTGACCCATGCATCACCTGTTGATTGGTTAGGTTACGACCACGGGTCGTGGAAGTAACGAGATGAGATGATTTATGTCTGTAGATGCAGGTCTATTTCGTCTTCGCATCGTTAATCAACTCCCCCCCCCCCCAAAAACCCCACTGTCCCTCTACCACTTGGCCACATCAATTCAACAGCAGAATTCAATTAGGCCAGCTGGTTCGTCCCTGTGATGAAGTGCACGGCTGGGGCGATCAGAGAAGAAAACTACTTTGTAGCAGTATTAAATAAAAAAAAACCAACTGCAGTGCGGGTCATCACCGAGTCAATCATGCGCAGGCGGAGATGCCAGTTTGAAACTTTTTTTTTTTATTAAACCGATCTAATACGTCTGGGTGGTGCTGGTCTCAGCGAGCAAGGGTTCTCATACAATCAAAAGTGAACACAAGGGTTTAAGTTACTTTAGCTTCAAACTCGACTAACTTACTGGATGAAAAAACAACAACAACACAACAAAACAGGTTCAAACGATACATTAATTAAAGCATTCCGTGTTTCTCTGTGGGTTTGTTAACAGTGGCGTATGCAGGGTAAGAACACTTGAATGGGCTCAGCGGAGTTTCAACGAAGCCGCGACGATAGAAGGCGTGACAGGAGACGTGGTAAAAAAAATGTTGATGAAGAGAATTAACTTATGCTTATCACGCGGGGTTTGAAGGGGAGGGGGGTGAAGAGGGCGCTCCCCATCTACATCTTTTAACCTACTGAGTTATTTTCTGGACGTGACATTGCATGAATATAACATGCTGTAGACTAATATCTGTAACATTCTGTAGACTAATATCTGTAACAATCTATAGACTTATGTCTGTAACATTCTGTAGACTAGTATCTGTAACACTCTATAGACTAATATCTGTAACATTCTGCATACTAATATCTGTAACATTCTGCAGACTAGTATCTGAAACATACTGGAGATTAATATCTGTAACATTCTTCAGACTAAATTCTGTAACATTCTGTAGACTAAACTCGATATGTCGTATGTAGAAACAAATGTAATGAAATATTTGAATAATTTTCTTTCAGTACTTTCATTTTTAATAAAACAGCATCTGAGTGTCGCACCCCCCCCCCCCCCCCCGAAATGAAGATGGGGAAAACGTTACTATTAAATAGAGTCCTATAAGATTTTTATGCCTGGCGGGCGAGCAATCTACTTTTACACTACCGGGCCTGCGTAAAATACAAGCGTACATTATAACCATTTGTTTTGGATTACAATTTTTTTAAAATAAGCAATGAAAAAGACAATCAATAATTGAACAATCAACATTCATAACTTAAAATGCTACAATACCCTACATAGTACAGCGGTACAGGAGTACAGGGGTACAAGGGTACAGGGGTACAAGGGTACAAGGGTACAGGGGTACAGGGGTACAAGGGTACAGGGGTAATTATATTTTTGAATAGTTATTATTCCAAAGATTGTTGGTGTTTTCCGAAAATATAAGTGAAATCCGCGAGTACAAATCATCAACACAGACCAAGAGCTTCTATCATTAACGCAGACCAAGAACTCATCATAATCGCAAGCGAAGAGGTCCTATCATCAACGCATGCCAAGAGGACCTATAATCAACGCAGACCAGGACGTCCTATCATCAACGCTGGCCAAGAGGTCCTATCATCAACGCAGACCAATAGGTCCTATTCTTAACACAGACCAAGAGGTCCTATCATTAACACAGACCAAGAGGTCCTACCATCAACACAGACCAAGAGGTCCTATCACTAACACAGACCAGGACGTCCTATCATCAACGCTGGCCAAGAGGTCCTATCATCAACGCAGACCAATAGGTCCTATTCTTAACACAGACCAAGAGGTCCTATCATTAACACAGACCAAGAGGTCCTACCATCAACACAGACCAAGAGGTCCTATCACTAACACAGACCAAGAGGTCCTATCATTAACACAGACCAAGAGGTCCTACCATCAACACGGACCAAGGGGTCCTATCACTAACACAGACCAAGAGGTCCTATCATTAACACAGACCAAGAGGTCCTACCGTCAACACGGACCAAGGGGTCCTATCATTAACACAGACCAAGAGGTCCTACCATCAACACGGACCAAGGGGTCCTATCATTAACACAGACCAAGAGGTCCTATCATTAACACAGACCAAGAGGTCCTATCATTAACACAGACCAAGAGGTCCTACCATCAACACGGACCAAGGGGTCCTATCACTAACACAGACCAAGAGGTCCTATCATTAACACAGACCAAGAGGTCCTACCATCAACACAGACCAAGAGGTCCTATCACTAACACAGACCAAGAGGTCCTATCACTAACACAGACCAAGAGGTCCTATCATTAACACAGACCAAGAGGTCCTACCATCAACACAGACCAAGGGGTCCTATCACTAACACAGACCCAGAGGTCCTATCATTAACACAGACCAAGAGGTCCTACCATCAAAGAGCTCCTGTTATAAAAAAAAAAATAAATCTACATAGCACAGGAACCAAGATGTAACTTAAACCAAAAAAAGTGATGAGAAAAAAATAAAAATATAATGGCAACTACATAAGAAATTGTATGAATACAGTGGCGGGGTTCAAGCCGTCGACCTGCAATCTATTCTGAGTTGTCGTTTCATTCATTCTTTCAGTCCTCATTTTCTTCTGATATTTGAGACGACGGCAGAAAAAAAACCGCCCCGTACTTGGATCAGATGGTTCAGTGGGAGCTATCTGAAGTTTCACGTTTCTATTTCACAAATCTTTCTCTAGTTCCTTCGATTCAAAAAGAAAGATCTTCCAATATATAAGTATTAAATAATAAACCGAACACATACATCAAACAACTAACATTGAATACTTACATCAAACAACTAACATTGAATACTTACATCAAACAACTAACACTGAATACATACATCAAACAACTAATATTGAATACTTACATCAAACAACTAACACTGAATACATACATCAAACAACTAACATTGAACACATACATCAAACAACTAACATTGAATACTTACATCAAACAACTAACACTGAATACATACATCAAACAACTAATATTGAATACTTACATCAAACAACTAACACTGAATACATACATCAAACAACTAACATTGAATTATTTGAATACATACATCAAACAACTAACACTGAATACATACATCAAACAACTAACATTGAATACATACATCAAACAACTAACACTGAATACATACATCAAACAACTAACATTGAATACATACATCAAACAACTAACACTGAATACATACATCAAACAACTAACATTGAATACTTACATCAAACAACTAACACTGAATACATACATCAAACAACTAACATTGAATTATTTGAATACATACATCAAACAACTAACACTAAATACATACACCAAACAACTAACATTGAATACATACATCAAACAACTAACATTGAATACATACATCAAACAACTAACAGTGAATACATACATCAAACAACTAACACTGAATACATACATCAAACAACTAACATTGAATACATACATCAAACAACTAACATTGAATACATACATCAAACAACTAACATTGAATACATACATCAAACAACTAACATTGAATACATACATCAAAAAACTAACATTGAATACATACATCAAACAACTAATACTGAATACATACATCAAACAACTAACATTGAATTATTTGAATACATACATCAAACAACTAACATTGAATTATTTGAATACATACATCAAACAACTAACACTGAATACATACATCAAACAACTAACATTGAATTATTTGAATACATACATCAAACAACTAACATTGAATACATACATCAAACAACTAACATTGAATACCTTTGTGGCAATGTGCCATTTTTTCTATGTATAATTTTTTTACATATGTGGCTGGGTGCCACCTATGTTGCAGGGTGCCACCTATGGGGCACACGAGGTTTTCTGCCAGGTATCCACGTCATGAACTGTGTATGCCTGCACCACGGGAACTGGTAAAACAGCTCATGGCATGGACACAAAGGGTGACTACACAAGCCGGGGGGGGGGGGGATGTGAACTCGGGGCCTGCCTTCTACGTGTTGTGTGACGGAGTGTGGAGTGGATTTGTTATTGTGTGTGACCAACTGTGCTACTGATTGTACCTCTACATTAAAGCTATAATTCTCAGACCTGCTTTTTGGTTGTTCATTTTAACCTGTAACCAACCGGCTACACATACATTCCACAATAAAGGTTAAGAGACGCTTAGGCCAGTAGAACCCTGCATGTTCATCCATTCGACTAGTTACATTAGGGCCATAAGGTTAACCGCCCAAGGCCCTTATCACGCATCTCCAGTGGATAATTTAGCTTTAATGGCCATGGCAGTAAACGACTACACAAAACTGTCGGAGCGTGACTGCTGGGGAAATTTGTCAATAACTTTGAGTGGTGGAAACACCAATTTAGCCTTAAAAGCCACGCCGCTGCTCACCTTTCCATCTTCAACCTTTTTTTACTGCAGCGAGGCCAAGTGGCAACTGGGAGATGGGAAAACTAAACACATCGTATGTCGCAGATTTGTTCTTCTTTCAGTTTGATTCGATGGAAACAGATGCCCAGAAGCTAGATTAAAAGGACAAAGGGATCTGTTTTTTTTTTGCAAGACTCGAGGTCTCGGAGTCATGGAGATACCTTATTGACCACAGGGAGGTCGTTGGGTCTTGGATAGACCTTCATGACCAGAGGTGGGCTGTTGGTCTTTAAAACTGGCTAGATTAATGGGAATCCTAATAGCTGGATATCACTTGTATTTTATGAACTAGTTATTCAGTTTAATTGTTACGCAGCAATTCAGATGTTGGTGAATTCAAAATCACACTTATAAGTAAGCGTTTATTTCCAGATCAGAATCATCTCGGAAAATGAACGCGAGTTGAAACTGAAAGCAGTAACACTTTGGTAAGATTATTTTGTCTTTTAGTAACATTTACAACATTCCGTTGATTTTGTTTAGAGTTGTAGTCATAGTACTTTTGAACACCCATTTTAACTTCTTAAAAGTAGATATATCTTTCTTAATGTAGAATTTAACACACAAATGGAAATCTGTTTTTTAATGAGAAGACAAGTGAGCAATACTACTTTGCCATTATGTCTCTGCCATCACCTATGGCATTATGTCTCTTCCATCACCTATGCCATTATGTCTCTGCCATCACCTATGCCATTATGTCTCTGCCATCACCTATGGCATTATGTCTCTGCCATCACCTATGCCATTATGTCTCTGCCATCACCTATGCCATTATGTCTCTGCCATCACCTATGCCATTATGTCTCTGCCATCACCTATGGCATTATGTCTCTGCCATCACCTATGCCATTATGTCTCTGCCATCACCTATGCCATTATGTCTCTGCCATCACCTATGCCATTATGTCTCTGCCATCACCTATTCCATTATGTCTCTGCCATCACCTATGCGATTATGTCTCTGCCATCACCTATGCGATTATGTCTCTGCCATCACCTATGCCAGTATGTCTCTGCCATCACCTATGCCATTATGTCTCTGCCATCACCTATGCCATTATGTCTCTGCCATCACCTATGCCATTATGTCTTTGCCATCACTTATGCCATTATGTCTCTAACATCACCTATGCCATCATGTCTCTAACATCACCTATGCCATTATTTCTCTGCCACCCCCTATGCCATTATGTCTCTGCCATCACGTATGACCTAAAAGCATTTACGATGTTGATAACCTTGTGACGAAATGTCTCTTGCATAAAATAAAAAAAGATAAAAATAAAATGGCGGAATGAAATCACGCGCTCGAATGTGTTCCTCGCCCTAGCCTCGATGCTGCAATCAGGAATATTTCTGCTCCCCCGACGCGACTTTTTTGAACCCGCAGCCTTAGTTTAATTTAGTTTCAAGTGCCTGTCTTAAGGCTGGATTATCTCCCTTCATGTTGTTTTCCCCCCTTGCCCTACTTCCTGGTAAATACTTTCAGGGCTTTCTATAAAGTGTTAGACACACAAACACTGGAAGAGAGGACATGTTAGGATATCTTTTCTTTGACGGGGTGATTGCAAGTTGACGGCTCATGTTTCGATGTGATAGTATATGAATGGGTAATGTTACAAGGTGACAGTAAATGAACCAGTAATGTGACAAGGTGATAGTATATGAACGGGTGAATTTACAATACGATAGTAAATGGACGGGTAATTTTACAATGTGATAGTAAATGAAGGAGTAATTTAAGCCATACGTTGAACGAGTTAATGAACGGATGTTATAAGTCAATAGTTAATGATGGGTAATATTGGTAGATGAATGTTCAATGTTACGAGGCTACAGAAAAAGGAGGGTAATGTTAATCTTTTAGTTGTTAAAGTATCTATTTGTAGTGAGCCGTGACTCAACCATTCGGTCATCCAAGTAGTAGCTACTAGCCAGCATTTTACTCCCCGTCACTATTTTACCCCGTCGTCAACCACCATTAAATAATCGAAGCGCTCCTCAGTGACGCCGGTACGTGGACGCCGATACGTGGACGCCGGTACGTGGACGCCGGTACGTGGACGCCGGCCAATAAAGGTTAACATAAAGGAACTGAACTGCTCCTACTTATTACAAGATGTCAGTGCATCTCAAACGCTCGTCATTGGAAAGTCATTGGGTTAGATAGGTCCCCTCTCCGTGTTTAGAAACAAGAAAGTAATTTTTGTATTAAAGTTTACGCATGATAACTTTCTGATTTCGGGTGCAATAATTTGCGAAATATCTCATGTATATTACGCTGATGGTGTTACTTGAGTTCATGTTCTGTCAAGTAGTAGATGGGAAGTTCACGCATTGCTGCCGCCAATGTTTCGCGGGCTACTATAGCTAGTAAATTATTATTCTAATAAAAATAAAATAAGAAGCACACATTAAAAGCAAACACATTGCCCTACAAACAATTTAAAGTAAATCTTAGCATTAAGGTTGGATCTATGATGTTTTATAATGCTCCGAATCCCTCATAAAAGTGGCACGGATTCCATCTACGTCGAATATTACAGATTAATATTTGATATCTTTACAAAGAGATATTGCGGAAATGGGGGTACATTTTATAATGAACATGAAAAAATTAAAATAAAATTTATTTTTGGGGTCAAGGTCTTGTCAAAACATATCAAGATGATCAGATTTTGAGAATTGCTGCACTATGAGATAGGGTCATTTCAGTACCCACAGCTCAGTCACTTGGCGGCCATAGGAGTGAGAACGAGGAAGCCATTCAAACGTGTTGAAGAGTAATTTTTTTCCTTATCATTTGGCATTTAATTTTATAAATGACTAAATTTTAGCCTAAAGGCGGAGTTGGTTAAAAAAAAAATGAAAAAAAAAGATTCTTACGGAGCAATGATTTAACATCAGGCAAATCTATTTTTGAATGACTTTCAGGGAAAGTGGGGCTCGTACAGACGTCATTTATTTCAATCAGATTAATTAGCGGTAGCCATAACCTGGTCATTAGAATATCTTATATATATTTTGCTACTGTTATGTCCTGCCTCCTTTTCTCATCTTGTCTCCCCCCCCCCCCCACATCCTTTACGTTACGTGTTTATATTAATAGTAGTGAGTAAAAAAAAGCTATCACGAGCGTCATGCGTAACGTCATGCGTGACGTCATGAGTGACGTCATGCGTGACGGTTGAATTCAGCTAAAAGGTTGAATTTTTCTTTTTTTATTTGGGGTGGGGGCGGGGAGAGGACTATTGTTTTAAGCAATAAAGAGCCACGGGGATGGTTTAAGACTGTCTGTAGGACTATTGTTTAAAGTCCGGCAGGTACGGTGTAGGAATGCCTGTAGGACTGTCTGTAGGACTGTCTGCAGGACTGTCTGCAGGACTATTGTTTAAAGGCCAGCAGGTACGGAGAGACAAGTCTATACTGGCAGCTGTGTGGTCAGAGTCAAGTCTATACCTGGCAGCTGTGTGGTCAGAGACAAATCTATACCTGGGAGCTGTGTGGTCAGAGACAAGTCTATACCTGGGAGCTGTGCTGTCAGGGACACTTCTATACCTGAGGGATGTGTGGTCAGAGACAAGTCTATACCTGGGAGCTGTGTGTTCAGAGACAAGTCTTTACCTGGGAGCTGTGTGGCCAGAGACACGTCTATACCTGGGAGCTGTGTGGTCAGAGAAACTTCTATACCTGTGAGCTGTGTGGTCAGAGACGCTTCTATACCTGGGAGCTGTGTGGTCGAGACACTTCTATACCTGGGAGCAGTGTGGTCAGAGACATGACTATACCTGGGAGCTGTGTGGTCAGAGACAAGTCTATACCTGTGAGCTGTGTGGTCAGAGACACTTCTATACCTGGGAGCTGTGTGGTCAGAGACACGTTTATACTCGGGAGCTGTGTGGTCAGAGTCCCGAAGTCAGATAATATAAGCCGGACACGGTGACATGAAATGTTTTATCGAAATCTGAAATCCCTACAACTTTGAGAATCCTTAAGAATCTCAAATTATCCCTCATCCCCTCTCTAGCTCTTCTTTCATATGGGTTTATAATTATACTTATCGCAAGTCTCGTTTTCAAGTTTTAAAATTATGGTAAGCCTATTAAAGAATTATATTGGGAGCAAATAATCGTGTATCTTTATTGTAATATTTACACTGTAACCTGTAAATTACTCCAGGAATTACCCAAACAAGCCCTGAAAACAAGTTTTTTCGTATTAATCCTTTACAAAATGAAATATTTAACTATTCGGTTGGGGGTGGGGGTGCAGGCTGAAAAATGTCATGTCAAAACATGAATTTATGTAACGGAATTTATCTAAATTAGTGCACCCCCCCTCCTGGCTCACAATCGCACATTTTTTTCACGCCCCTCAACTACATTAATATTCTAATTACCCACTCACTTTTGCACCGTAGATTTACTACAACAACTATTTCAGGAAAAAAATAAAATATTACACACCATTGACCATACGCACTTGCGAGATTTTTAAAAAGAAAAATCTCATTTAGCGCAGTTATCGCGAATTTTATTTCATGAAATCAGTTCATCATATTTCTTTCATCTTCCCCTTTTAAAGAAAAGGAACAAATGATTTTGGGGTGGGGCTGAAAGTTTGATCAAATGTTTTGTCATCGGCAACAAGTCTATGTGCAAATTTTCAGTGCAATAGGTTGCATGGAAGTGGGTCAATTAACCTTCCAAAGATTTTGACACACACCCAGCCAGAAGGAAACACGCGTACGAAAGTGAAATTAATTTAAAGAATTTCATGAAACAACGCCAACGAAGAAGTTTTTTCGGATTAATTCTTTATATGCATTTTTAATTCTTTATTTTATACTAATATTCTAATTACTCACCCGCTTTTACACCGCAGATTTATTACACCAAGAATATATTGAGCAGTGGCGTCATATTTACTTCATCTTCCCCTCGAAAACAGGAAAATCTGATTTATTGGGTTTGGGGGTGGCACAGAAAATTTGATCAAGTGTGTTGTCATCGACAACGAGTCTATGTGCCAAACTTCAGTTCGATATGTTGACGGAATGGGGTCAATTAGCCGACCGAATTTTTTCCACCCAGCCAACCACCCACGAACATATGCGAAGGTAATATAAAGGATTTAAAAAAGAGTGGAGCGAGGGCTATCAACCGTCAATTCTTCTTGTCACACGTTCCAATCTGCCTATTAAGTCACACATTATATTTCTGCACCTTTGAGCCACTACCCCGGAATCATTTACATGGCTTTCTCTGGCCAGAAAGATTGGACTCCACGAACTAAATTGTGACTAAACGAACCACACATTGAGATTATGTTTACGTAAACAAGGAAATGTCATGACATTGAGATGATGTTTACTGTAAACAAGGAAGTGTCATGACATTGATATTATGTTTTTATGTTGGTAGTAAGTGGTCTTTAACAACGAAGTGACATTACATTGAGATTATGTTTACGTAAACAGCGAAGTGACATTACATTGAGATTATGTTTACGTATACAACGAAGTGACATTGCATTGAGATTATGTTAACGTAAACAAGGAAGTGATATCACATTTTTTTCACATTTTATTTACAATCATGTTCAAGGTAGACAAGTCGTTTCTGGATTACACCACTGGAGGGATTCATTACGGCTTCCAATGATCTATAAAAATGTATATAAAACCAATTTTATTGACCCGTTAAAGGTATTCTTTATTCCGATGGATATTTAGCTAAATTCAAAATGAAACTTCTTCTTCTATAAGGGCCCACGATCAATGTATTGATCATTCTGACTCCTATGTATATAAAGGGGATTTTCAATGTTTCTGTGCCCGGTGTTGATGAGGATATTTCACTGGATGCAAGGGCTACTCAGCGAGGGTATCATAAACTGGAGGTTGGAAGGCCCGAGGCAATAGACACTATTGTGTCAAGTGTTGTCGCCTCAACTGTTCCTTTTGGAAGTTTGTTCCAGTCCCTGATTGTCTTTGGCAGGAATGAGCAGTTCCTATACTGGCTTCTCGCTGGTATGAGCCGAAACTGCCTGTCATGGCCTCGTCGCTGTCTATGGGGGAGAGGGATGAGTTTCTGTTTAATGCCAGAACAGTGGACTAGCCCATTATTTATCTTGTACATCATGGAGAGCCTGGATAGTCGTCGTTTGTACCAGCCCAGTGTTTACAGCATGCTGCCAACACTAGAAGTATTACTGTGACGGTTCAGGACAAAGCGTGCTGCCCGTCGCTGTTCCGCCTCCAAACTGTCGATGCTCTTCTGGTCGAATGGGTCCCAGACTGAAGATGCGTAATCTAAAACTTAAACCATATTTAAATAATAACATTTGTTGTTGTTACGATCAATCTAACTTAACCTTATTGCGACATTGATCCCCCCCCCCCCCCCCATTAAGGATTTATAATTTCACTACGGAAACCATACATGTTCCCTTGCATTTATAAGAAGAGTTTTAATTAACCCTAGAATCGAAAGAAAAACATAGGTCGCCAGCCCAAATGATTACGTAACACATGTAAAAATGGTAATGGCCTATCTTCGTATTTTAATTACACGCGTTTAATTAGAATGACTACAATAATTTAAAAGACGAGCAACTAGATTAGGATTCTCTATCAAATATAGGGAGAATTACGTCTCAACATCATACGGGCAAATATAAGACAGGAAGAATTAAGTCTTAAAAACATAAGAGCGGGAAGAATTAAGTCTCAAAAACATAAAGACAAAAATAGGACAGGAAGAATTGAGTCTCAAAAACATAAAGACAAAAATAGGACAGGAAGAATTAAGTCTAAACAACATAAAGGCAAACATAAGACAGGAAGCATTAAGTCTCAACAACTTAAAGGCAGAGAGATGGAACAAAATAGCGTAATAATTTTTGACGAATCATTATCTAGAATCTGTAGAGCGCTGAATTTTCGTACATAATCTCACAGCGCATTTGGCTTGGAAATGTTGGGGTTTCAAAACAAACGCGTCTATCTTTTAGTTGTTTTCTATGGTCACACGTAACAACAACTTCCTAGATTGAAACATAGAGACGCAGATCTTCCATAACATAACGCTCACTGGCTACATGCATGCACAGTTTTTTTGTAAAGCAGTAATTAGGCTCTAGAGTAGCGGTACTCAACCTGTGGGCCACGACCCCTTTGCGGATCGAACGACCTTTACACAGGGTTCGCCTAAACCACCGGTAAACAGATAGTTATAAAGTAACAACGAAAATAATTTAATGGTTTTTTGGACACCAAAACATAATGAATTCTATTAAAGGATCGCGGCATAAGGTAGGTTGAGAACCACTTCCCTAGAGTATCGCCAGTGTTCTTATTCCGATAATAAAACATGAATTAGAAAAGAGATAAGTGTTATTCAAACAGTAGCCGCAGACCTTAGCAATGGTTCTCGAAATTTGAAAAGTAAGAGCAGAGACGCAGTTCTCAGTAGAATCAGGGGATAAGATTGGATGGAACAAAAATAAATGATAAGAGTAGGATTTAAACTAAATGAATACACTCAAAGAGAACTGTTAATTTAAGTTCCATAAGTATTTCGTGTGCTCGTTCTTTCAACGATATTTCAGCCACAAGCTGAAAAAAACAATTGCATCGACCGGGAATCGAACCCGGGTCACCCGCGTGGCAGGCGAGTATTCTACCACTAGACCACCGATGCTTATAAGTGATAAAAGATATTAATTTGAAATTTGAGACACACATTTTCCTATACGTCAAATCACCTGAGTACTTAATCTTGACAGATCGAATAGGGAGCCCGCAAAAGCCTTTAATTTACGTAGGTTAACCTCCCTTGGCAGACCATAATTTGGAGCCCTCAAAAGACACAAGCAGTACAACATTACACACGACATAGGCGTAGGCAAAGAGATTTAAGTCTGACATGCGCCCAGACATCACATGACATGCAATAACATTTTTCGTTTTAAAAAATCTTATAACGTTTTGAACGTACTAAAAAGTATTTTCTTCAACTTAAAATAGAAAAGCAGAACAATTGTTCCAATATCTAAATGACATTTTTTACATAACCAACCAGGGTCACTTGGAGAGCAAGACTGTTACGTACAGTTATGGTTCTGAACATTCAATCTGGGTCAAGATTTGGACTCGTAAAATAAACGACTGAGAAAAACAATATGCAAGGACAAGCGATACCAACGCTAAATATTTGATATATGATTGAATTATATAAAGACATTTATATCAAAATACAAATTCAAGTACTAAATCAAATATTTTGTATCAACTTTCTACAAGTGAAAAAGGTACACTCCTCAAAATAAAAGATTGCTTAACACACATAATTAATTGTATACTGTATCGTATAGCAAAATTCTCTCTCTCTCTCGTTCTTTCTATATGCCTGACTCTGTCTATGTCCCACTGCTAAGAAAGCACGTGGCCTATATATATATATATAAGAGCCCAACAGAACGTTCTAGTGTAGAAATTCTTGAAATTGCGTCACCAAATGGCATTCTTTAGAACAGTGGTTCTCAACCTTCCTAATGCCGCGACCCTTTAATACAGTTCCTAATGCTGTGGTGAACCCCAGCCACAAAATCATTTTCGTGGCTACTTCATAACTGTAGAGCCTATGTGTTTTCGGATGGTCTAGACGAACCCTGGGAAAGGGGTCGCGACCCACAGGTTGAGAACCGCTGCTTTAGAATATTTGAAATGCATTAGAATGTAAGCAACCTTTTTCCAACCAAGGGAGGGGTTAGACGACACAGTAATTGTACTCGGTGTCGTCAATATCAAAGCTATAAGCTACAATAGGCCTCTACTAATGGAGACAAGTCGCTATAAATAGCTCTATGTTGAACTATAAAATAGACCAAGACATAGACTATACTATAACACATTCCCTCTTTAAAAAAAAGAATTTAAATATTTCAAAATTTATTTCTTTTTCCATTAAAGAAATAGTATTAAAAATGAAAGAAAATACATTTCTTTCACAAAAATTGTTCACAAAAAAATTATTAACAATCGACAAAATAAGCAATTAAATAATTTCATGAAACTTCAAAAAAAAAAAAAATTAAAACAAAATCTGCATTTACAGATCTAACAATATCATTTTCTGACAATGACAAATGCCATAGTATTTCATTTAAGTTCATTCAAGTTGGGAAGTATTTCTGATATACACAACACAACATATTTGTAAATGGGTGTGACGTCAACGTGTCTGACCCTCTGAAGGTCTTTCACCATATTCTCTTAACATTTCAATGTGACAACTGTTTCTTTATTTTACGATCTGGTGTTAACATGATCTGATTTAAGTCATTAACTTTGGACTCAACTGCATAAGGACCAAAATATCTACCCTACAGTGCTTGTCCTTGTATCGGCAAAAGCACACGCATTTTGTCCCTGGCGGGGGGGGGGGGGGGGGGAAATTACGTGCTGCTACTGAACGGCCATTCAGACATGTGTCTGCTTTTACAAAAGGAACTTGGCCCTGTATTTTAGATTTTCACAGGCTGCTGTCAAACGTTCTTACGCTGTTAACTTGAATCCCCGTGAGAATAAGCCCCACCGAAGGCGGCGCCTCTGATAAATGTATATAGTCCAATTGAGTCCCACATACGATGAATATATTCAGGTTTTGACTTAAGCGCTCTCCAAGATTCCCAAATGGTGCACAAGAAACTGGGTGCAAACAATAACCGTCGGGTCATTCTAGAAATCTAAGACAAAAAAGGAAACGCCTCCCAGCTTCTTCACCAACGGAACCCCCTAGGGGTCTGGGAAGTCAATTTCTGTTAAGCAGAGCGTCGATTTTCCGAACTAATTGGTACAAAAAAGTGGTGGGGGTTCGTTTGGATATAAAAAAATTTCAGATACCCGAACACCTCCACGGAAAGAAGTTAGGGCATGAAATAAAATATATATACTTAACATCTGCACGTAATTTACTTTATTGGACCGTTATTAACCATAGCAGACGTTATATTGATGGGGGGGGGGGGGGGGGTTTCTCCTTTATATTCTTATTGATGTTAATCAAATTGGACGTAACTTTGTCTCCTGTGCAGGCGAGTATTCGGCAAAAAAATTTAATGAACGAGTTAATGCAACAATCTAATAAACAAAGACTAACATATGCAACAATCTAATAAACAAAGACTGAAATATGCAACAATCTAATAAACAAAGACTAGCATATGCAACAATCTAATAAACAAAGACTAGCATATGCAACAATCTAATAAACAAAGACTAGCATATGCAACAATCTAATAAACAAAGACTAGCATATGCAACAATCTAATAAACAAAGACTAGCATATGCAACAATCTAATAAACAAAGACTAACATATGCAACAATCTAATAAACAAAGACTAGCATATGCAACAATCTAATAAACAAAGACTAGCATATGCAACAATCTAATAAACAAAGACTAACATATGCAACAATCTAATAAACAAAGACTGAAATATGCAACAATCTAATAAACAAAGACTAGCATATGCAACAATCTAATAAACAAAGACTAGCATATGCAACAATCTAATAAACAAAGACTAGCATATGCAACAATGTAATAAACAAAGACTGAAATATGCAACAATCTAATAAACAAAGACTGAAATATGCAACAATGTAATAAACTATGACTAATGTATACTACAGTTTTCTAATTAAAGACTTATAATGAAACATGAACTTCCGTCAACAATTTTCTTTATGGGAAAATTTAGTTTTTGTTATGCAAAATTAACGAATGGAAAGCTTTTCTTCATTTTGAATATAACAGACTTAACAAAAACATACAAAAAAAGGTAAAAAGTCAAATTAAGGAATCAAAATGAAGATCAAAGAATTAAAAAAAAAATAACAAATGAACTTTGTGAAGATTTAACCCAACATCTTGGCAATATCAGAGGAAATATGCGTGTGAATCACAAAATCCCTTTACAGCCACCAAGAAAACTTTTCAAATGCCCTAACTACCTGCGTGGGGAGTGTTGGATCACAAAACTCGAACCCACGTGTCTCTAAAATAACTAAATGAATGTAACCTCTCTCTGTGTGTGCATGTGTTTGTAGTGTGTGTGTGTGCGCGCCTCTGTGTGCTATAACGTGTATGTGAGTGTGTGTGTGTGCGTTATTGAGTGTGAGTATTTGTGAGTGTTTTAGAGTGAGTGTGTGTGTGTGCTAGAGTGGATTTGTGTTTGGGTGATTGTGTGTGGGCGAGTATTATAATGTGCGGGGGGCTATTCCACAAGGAATATCGCTATTTACGAAAAGCCCGTTTTAATTCCACAACCCCTCCAGACCCTATTTCTCATTAATTACAGATGGCGTCAAAGCTGCCGGAAAATTGGCTGTTTCAAACGGTAAGAACGCTCGTGTTGTTTCATCAACAGTCAGGCCAACATTGTCAGGATATTGTATGGCCACCAGGGTTGGAGGGTATTAAACATGGACTTAAGAAAATGTAATTCCGCTTTGGTTTTAAGGATTTGAGAAAATGGCGAAGAGAGCGAAGCTTGAAACTATTAACGGTTGGGAGGGAATTAAGAATAGGCTCATGTCATCGGTGAACTCAGGCGTGTCAAAGGGTTTTGGATGGTGGCGTTTGGCCTCCTGATTTTCAAATTATTTATAAAATATGTAAAATGGGATACATCTTTTTCCCTCTTGTATTTCTGAGTTACCTTGTGCGGTGGGCCTTCCCATCATTCTCCTCGCCCTTTCTGGTAATGGGGACATCTGAACTGGGACATAGAAAGTAATCGGGGTAAAAAATGATTTGAGACTGAGGGAAAAAATACTCCCTAGAAATAGAAGTTATGGGAGAATGAGTGAACAAAAAACATATTTGTGAGGGAAGGGAATGATCACTGGAGTAGGAATGGTGGGGATGAGGGGGCGGTCGACCCCGTGTTGCACTTGTTTTCTTCGTGTAGAGGGGTAATAATTTCGGCCAACAGCAGAGTTTTGTTCACAATGGAGGCTTTCCCAATCTTGACCTACGCCGGGAGTCACTGACCCTAGTTACGTCACTTGGATAGATAAATTAAAAAGGAGCCAAAGTTGAGAGTTCAAGGTGAAATGTAGGTGATTGTTGAGACTAGTGGGACACATATGAAATAACTTATTACAATTAAAGCTTATGTTCAGGCATATGATTAAAAAAAAGAGACACAGATAAATAATGGAAAGGAAAAAAAGGAGACAGAGACTAATAGTGTATTTAAAGAGATTAAAAGAAAGATAGATAGCGTGAGACGCAAAGAAAGAGAGAGTGAGAGAAAGAGAGAGAGATATATATAAATACAGAGGGACTAAGAAATAAAGAGAGAATCGAGTATCAGAAAATTGGAAGTAGAAATAAAATGAAAGAGCGGATACAGTACTACTTTACTCACGGCGTAGATGGAAAATTTACTAACAGACAGTGAGCGCCAAGTGGATTTACAATCGAAATAAAGAGGGAGAGAGAGAAAGAGAGATAGAGATCGACAAAGCCGAATGGATTGTGTGACTGAAATGTATGAAATGTTTGAAATATCTTAAATGACGTGGTTAGTTTATAATATTAGGGAATTTTATTGTCTCTTCATGGGCTTAAATGTTTCTTGAGAAAACCATGATATGAAGCCCAGCTGATGGAGTGGAAACGTGAAAAAGATTGAAGGCTAGGGGGTGGGATTAATAGATGGGGTGCACAGAGGAAAAGGAGCTTCGATAGAAAGGAACGTGTATGAGATTGGAAGAAAATGATATCGCGTCGGGGTTTGTCAGGCTGTTAAATAGCTGAAATAGAAGCTGATGAAAATCTCTTATATATATGTTTTACTTCTGGTGTGTCCTGCTTCCTTTTCATAACCGCCCCGCCCCCCCCCCCCCCCCGCTTTACTCAACTTTGTTTTAAATTTATAGTACTGGGTGAAAAAAAAAAGCTGTCAAGAAGCGAGAGTTATTATGCACGATGGTTTAACTCAGATAAATGAATTGCCTTTTTTTCGAAGGCGACTATTTTAATTAATCAATAGAGAGCCACGGGTAGCGTGTAGGGCTGTCTGTAGGCCTATTGTTTAAAGGCAGGCAGACTACCTGTAGGCCTATTGCTTAAATGCAGGAAGACTGCCTGTAGGCCTATTGTTTAAGGGCCGGCAGACTACCTGTAGGCATATTGTTCAAAGGCTGGCAGATTGCCTGTAGGCCTATTGTTTAAAGGCCGGCAGACTGCCTGTAGGCCTATTGTTCAAAGGCCGGCAGACTGCCTGTAGGCCTATTGTTCAAAGGTCGGCAGACTGCCTGTAGGCCTATTGTTCAAAGTCTGGCAGACTGCCTGTAGGTCTATTGCTTAAAGGCCGGCAGACTGCATGTAGGTTTAATATTTAAAGGCCGGCAGACTGCCTGTAGGTCTATTGTTTAAAGGTCGGCAGACTGCCTGTAGGCCTATTGTTCAAAGGCCGGCAGACTGCCGGTAGGTCTATTGTTTAAAGGCCAGCAGACTGCCTGTAGGTCTATTGTTTATAGTAAATGAAAAACGAACTCTTTATGTTTACGGGAAGAGGTTACGAATCATTAAAAAAAAACCCACCCAGGTTACACTGTGTACGCTACAGAATGTGTGGGCGCATTTTATGAGTACATCAAATATTTCAAAGTTCAAATAGGTTACACACCTGAAATCGGTCTTTACATAGTTTTAAAAGTAATGAAAAAATTTATAAATAATGCTATATTTAACTTTCTACAGCAAAGAAAGTTCAGTGAATAACACTATATTTAAATTCGATCATATTACATTCGTTATAGTGAGGTTTTAAAAATATTGAATTCTTTCAAAATAAATAAATACGCGCTGCAGTAATGTAACAGTTAAGGGGCGTTGACACATTGGGGACGTATTTTCATAAGCATACACATACGGTCAAACTTATTGAAGTTGGAAAGGGGAAACTAGTAGATAATATTTTCTATGAAAATAAGGACATTGTAATTTGTCCTAATATAAAGTTCAGGTTCGAGAATATGAGGTGGGTGGCATATTTATGAGGATAGAAAAATGTTTATATTAAAAAATGTGTTTTGTAAAAATTTCGTAACATACATTTGAAAGAGAAAGATCGAGAGTGGGTACAATTTAATCGTAGACAACAATAACTAAAACACCAATCATTTTGTCTTTACAAAGAGATGCACATTTTTGTCATGTCTCGCAAAGTACACTTCAACAGATGTGAAGAAATTGGGGTATTAATTCTTTAGATATATAGACAAACTCGTTTTTTCCCATTTAGCGCAAAATTTAGGAATATGGCAACACACAGAACGGCATCAAAGAATGGACGGGATTAAAACTAGGCGATGCTATGCGTAGGGCAGAAGACCGTGAGGAATGGAGAAGAATAGTGTACATGTCATCTGTGGCGCCTCAACGGTCGAAGGACTACAGGACCTGATGATGATGATGATGATGAACACACAGTTAACACACAGTTAAAGACGTGAACATTGGTTTAGAGATTAGACCAGTGGTTCTCAACCTTCCTAATGCCGCGACCCTTTAATATGTTCCTCATGTTGTGGCGACCCCCAACCAAAAAATAATTTTCGTTTCTACTTCATAACTGTATAGTATATGTGTTTTCCGATTGTCTTACGCGACCCCTGTGAAAGGGTCATGCGACCCCCAAAGGGGTCGCGACCCACAGGTTGAGAACCGTTGGATTAGACGGTTAAAAGTTGTGTAAAGTTTTATGAAGATAACAATAAATCAAAACCCGTTAATGTTCCAAATATTGAAAATTTTAGATAGACGTTTTTAAACTTAAGGACGTGCTATTACATATTATTTTAAAAAAATAATTTTTATCTTTTGTAGTTCAGGAAAAATTGTTGCTTATACAATAATAAATTCATAAAAATTGCAATTTTAATCATTGAGAATTCGTTAAAGCAGGTAAAAATGTAACGCATTATGCCTTCTATTATATCCTCGTTAACACCGAATCCTATATTTTAGTTTTTTACAAACCTTTATTCAGATCAGTGCGCTTTAGTACATCTATTGAGAGTAAGGTATTCGCTGCGCGTTTTCTTGGTGCACGCATTTTAAATAAATCTTTGTTCTAAGCTCAAGGAACAGTGAGCTGTCATCAAATATTTGACCCCCCCCCCCAATAAATAGACTCTTTGCTTATTTGATTCACAGTATTCATACATACGAAAATATATGTCGTATCATTTTACGAATTTACAGTTCATTGCGCGGTATAAGAGAGTTTAAACATTAGATTAGAATTATCACATTGTTCATGAGCGTGCATAAAGGTAGTAAGGCCTACCTGGGGGTTTCTTTCCGAGGATTTTACTTTTTCACTGACTTGCTGTGCCTTAAGTTAATATACGTTTTATTTCTGTCTATTTCATTTTGGTATTCATTCTATCAATATGTGCAATTGAATATCATTAATATCACTAGCTATGGTAGTTTCGCTGTATATTGGTTTTGAGTTTTACTTAAATATCATTCATTTACCGAGCCAAATTTTAAAAGAAATTAAACGCACAACGGTCATATAACGTTATTTAACAGAGCTGAAGAAAATGACAATCTGGAATGGAAAATTGCGTGCTCAATGTCAAAGTAATGAAAATTACAAAATACGCACAATATAAAGGAGGGATAAATCATTGCTGAAAGTAAAGACATCGGTTGAAAGCAAAGTCATCAGTTGAAAGTAAAAACATCAGTTGAAAGTAAAAACATCAGTTGAAAGTAAAACATCAGTTGAAAGTAAAGACATCAGTTGAAAGTAAAGACATCAGTTGAAAGTAAAGACATCAGTTGAAAGTAAAGAAATTTGAAAATAAAAGAATGAACGATGGATAAAAAATTCAACAAAAGGGAGAAAGTAGCGGTCATTTCATGGATACTTTTTGTTGCAAAGTAAGTAATTTAAAAGGGGCAAAAGTGATAAGCTGTACGCAAAATCTGACCAGGGGAAAATTGGAAGATTGATGAGATGGCACGAACCTAAGAAGGATGAAAGACAATGTTCAGGCGATGATGTTTACATTGGATTCAGTACAATGGATATTTTAAACTTTTTAATATCACATTAGGAAATGGTCCAAATGTCATCACAAGGTATTAATGTCATGTTAGAGTGCATGGTCCTAGCGTCATCACAAGGTATTAATGTCATATTAGAGTGTATGGTCCAAACGTCATCACAAGGTATTAATGTCATATCAGAGTGCATGGTCCTAGCGTCATCACAAGGTATTAATGTCATATTAGAGTGCATGGTCCTAGCGTCATCACAATTTTTTTCACAAGATATTTTTGTAGTTACGTCTTAAGCCATTACGCACGTGATTCTTTCAGATATAATAGTTTCAACCATGAAGAATGCCACACCAGGGAGGAAAGGATGCGTGGCGTAATTTCAGATTTACAGAGAAGACAGACGAGACGCTTATATCCTCCCCCCCCCCCCCCCCCCCCCAACCACACCCAAGTAGCCGATGAAAACAAACAGAGAGACACTTTATTAAAGCCCGTGTTGAAGGAAACGTTGAGTGCAGAATGGATGTTCGAATGTTGCCATCATGAAAGAAATCCAATATTTTATAATGGGATCAATGGAACGCGAGCGTCACTCCCCAGAACACAGGAGAAATTAGCTGTTCTCGGGTGATAGGGCTGTCCCGTTATTTATACTTAGATTTAGAAGGAGACAATATGTGCGGAACAACATGGGAGAGGAAAACCATGATCCGGGTCTGTTCCCCAGCATATACACATGATGTGTAATCAGCCCATGATTGAAGGGGTAATTCTGGCTGACACAAAGTTGTTGATATAAACAGCTGAAAACGGGAGTTTTAACGTGATGTGTGTATTTGATCGATTTATTGACAGCGGTCCTGGACTGATGTAATCAGAAATCAATAAGAATATATGCATATATATATATATATATATATATATAACATTTCTGATTGAGAGTACAGGATACAGTTCTTATGTATTGCGATGACCTTTCAAAGAATTAAGTACAAATCCAGTCCAACAAACACAGGGTCAATTTTACTTAACGTAAAGGAAAAGAATATACAATCAAGTATATTTGTGTGAGGGTCTACTACATTACTATTTGTATGGTCAATTATTTTAAAAAAAAAACGAATTGCTTTAATGGGACGTTTATCCTGAAATAATGGGAACTAATGTGCACAGGCGTAACTGGGTCTTTGACGCTCTTGGCTAATTTATTTTGGGCGCCCTTGATATTCAAATAAAAATTAAAAAATTAGAGATTTAGCGGCGCCCTTTTGAACTGGCACAGGCCGGCGCCCTTGGCAACTGCCCCAATGCCAAGCCGTTGTTACGCCTCTGCTAATGTGGTCATGAATTGGCACAGGTGCTCCTTTGTTTTTTCCAAGTACTGAAAGAGAAAAGAAAAAGTTTCGCAAATATGACCACAATTAATTCATGGAGAATGGCGTTGTTTCCGGATAGCGCGCAAATGATAATTCCCGATAACTACGGGTACGCTAAATGATTTTCTTTTTAAAATAACGCAACTGCGTTTGGTGAGTACAATTTTCTTTTCTTTTCGGAAAATGAAATCGTCTCAATTTAAATATGGTGTAATCAATATTCGGTTTAAAAGTGGTTGGGACATCAGAATATGTTAATGGGCGTGAAATAAAAAGTGTGCAGTGACGTATCACGGTGGGAAGAGGTGAAGCAAAAATTGGGATCCTTAACTGTGCATAACTTGAGTTCGTGTTTTGTCAAGTAACTTTAGTAGATGGGGAGTTCCCACATTGCTGTCGCCAATGTTTGGCGGGCTATAACTAGTGTTTCATATTTAATAGTACGGAGTGAAAAAAGGCTGTCATGAATGACGTGTGAACTCGGTAAACAATTTATTTAAGAAAAATTGAATATTATTCGGTGGTGTTATTGTTCGCGTTCCCCTGTCACACAGCGAGCTTCATGCGTAATGTCTGAACTCCTTTCAATAGTTTGCAATCTCCGTTGAACTGCGACTGTTGTTTCGTAAGTCTTTGTTATAAATGAACGACATCATCTTCTCTGTCGACGGGTTTTTGTACAACGTCAACTCTATTCCGCGATCAACGAACTACTTTTTCCTATCAATGGGTATTTCTTGATGCAAATGGTTGACAAAGGCAATGCACTCTTACTACGACATAGGGCAGTATAACTGTCATTGCATATTATAGAAAATGAAAAGGTACCTTCTTTTTTTTAGCTCTCGCACCACCGGATATTCTTTCTAAAATACCCGGATCAGATGTAAAATAGCTGCACCCGGTTAAAGCCCTAGTATTACAGTACTTCAACAATAAGTCCTAATGAGGAGACGAGGTTATCCGGATGTCCCGTGATTTCAAGGAGGTTCTCGACGACGTTGTTGACTTAGTCTTCGGCGGGGTCCGGCTCGGGAAAACGTGAAAGTAGGTCACTTTGATGGTGACCACAGGTTTTGTTGATATTGTTTGTTCAAACAAAGATATATTGTTAGGGAAAGAGTCGTTGTGTCACCTTGCTATACGGACTTTGCACGTTCATTCGTTGACGTAGTGAGGAAGTGAAAAAAAAAGGTATTTGACTTTAATTGAAAGGATTCCTGAAATAAATCAAGTTGCTGAAAGCTGGTGCCGCCGTATGAAATTAATGAAAACACTTGTTTGAAACAAGTAGGTATAATAATAATAATACTATTATTATTATTTGTTGTCTTATATAGCGCAGTACCCAAGCCTAGGGCTAGGCTCACCGCGCTGTACATAAAAATATTAAAAAAGATAAATAATGGTGACAATAACATAAAATACATATATATAATAAAGAACAGATGTATAGAAACAAAACAAAATGTAATGCATATTCACCTCATCCACACCAGAAATTGTACACGACACTGAAATTTAAACTATTGTCTACTGACTACTTTATCGCTGTTTGGTTTTCGGAAAGCGAAAATGTCAAGGAGGAAAACTAAGAAACTAAAAGCCCCCCCCCCCCCCCCCAAAAAAAAAAAACAACAAACAACAACAACAACACAAAACAACCCACCAAAACAAACAAACTAACAAACTAACAAAGAGCACCACTCTACAACGACGAACAACTGCAAATGACAAATCGCACGCTGTTGTTAGAAAGATCAAGATTTTGAATCAAACGTTTCAAATGGGGAGAAATTCTTTTAAGTACATAGATATTCTTTTTATCAGCAACTCCTACTGCAGTACTAACCAATCGTTTTTAGTGAATTTCCCAAGGCTGGAAGACAATTTAGAGTGACTCCCCTTACCTAAATTGAAAAAAACCAAACATACTATTAATATCAATCTTGTTTAGCTTTGAAAATATCACGATTGTTAAAAAAAATAATATATGATATCAAAATTGCATTTTAATGAATAGAGATTCTTGTGAAATAGACTCGTGCCAATGCATAGAGGTTCCTGTGAAATAGACTAGTGTCAATGCATAGAGGTTCCTGTGAAATAGACTAGTGTCAATGCATAGAGGTTCCTGTGAAATAGTCTAGTGTCAATGCATAGAGGTTCCTGTGAAATAGTCTAGTGGCAATGCATAGAGGTTCCTGTGAAATAGACTAGTGTCAATGCATAGAGGTTCCTGTGAAATAGACTAGTGTCAATGCATAGAGGTTCCTGTGAAATAGACTAGTGTCAAATGGAGAATTTAATCACTTATCTTTTGTCTATGGCTCGTTCTAAAAACAGTCCATAATAAAGGACGATACCAAAGTTTAAAAATAATAACAAACAATACGATACACAAAGCCAGAGCTAATTACAATTAATACGTTTTTAATGTATAAATTTCTATTAAATTACAACAGCAAAAGAATATGATTAAAAATCATTAACTTACAGTTTGCAGGTACCGGTACTGTGTATAAAAATACAATGAGCACAAAATTGTACAACGAGGAAATAGACAAATCTACACACAACAAAGTATTAATTAATGACACAGCACATCTCATGGTAAAGGAAAGGAAAAATCTCTTTCTTCATTTAATTTTATCCCTCTTATACCCTGTTTCAGATGATCATTCTCGAAATGGAATACGCAGTCTTACTGCTTCCCGCATTCTCGAGATCATTCTATCATGTTCGACTGAAACGGACGATAGTAAGCTAAAATGTCAACAAAGTGATATTTTTCTAGCCACCCTCAAAACGGCCTTGACTGAAAAGAGGTCATGCACGTGGAGTGCGTGCTTAGCGTGTCTCAAAACACGTCATCCTTCATAACACAATGCATAGAGATTCCCCTGAAACTGAAGCAGACTAGTGCCAATGCATAGAGATTCCTGTGAAATAGACTAGTGTCAATGCATAGAGATTCCTGTGAAATAGACTAGTGTCAATGCATAGAGATTCCTGTGAAATAGACTAGTGTCAATGCAAAGAGGTTCCTGTGAAACAGACTAGTGCCAATGCATAGAGATTGCTGTGAAATAGACTTTTGCCAATGCATAGAGATTTTCTAGAAGAGTTTAATCGCCTCGCCCTGTTTGAACCGAGAATGATACCGCCATCACGATCTGACGAAGTGTTCACTCTGAGCGATGTGTACAGATTTGCTATTGATATCCTGTTGTTTTTGGTGTGGTGATATTGAGGGCGGGGAGATTGGGTTCGGTTAGTTGTCTGGCATCGCTCCAGCATAAAAAAACAATCTGACCAACAATGTCGTTAAACCATTATTTTCGTCTGGATGTTGTTGTGTATCCTAACGATTTAATTGACCGCTTCAGAGGACCTCACTCTATTTTATTTCGGTACTTTCCGGTTATAGCGACCTCATCAAATTAATTTTCAAAATTGAACAAAATTAATCTTTAAGAAAGATGAACCTCTTGAGCCTGCCAACTACTGGTTAGGGTTAGGATGAGGTCGAGATAACCGGAAAGTACCTTTATTTCTACTGACACTACTTGTTGCAAGGTCTTAGATAAAAAAAAGTTATATAAAATTAAATAAAAAAATAATAATAAAAAAATGATTTGTAAAGAAAGTCAGTTGAACCTATAATATTTCCTCTTACATTTCAAAAGAATATATTTAAATAAAGCCCCTCTTTCTTCATAAAATATTGTAACACCATCATTATTTGGGATGTTGATGTTACATTTTACTTGAGGTATTAAATTATATTCTTCTTATTAAATTCTCATCAATTAATCTCTTCATCATTAGAACATGGTCCTTAATAACACGAGATAGAAGAACGTCTTGATTTGATCATCACTATGGTTTATTCATCCACATTAACACAATTCATAATAATAATAAAATCTCCTACAATTGGAGAAAAGATAATATGTTGCCTTATTACTCCACATATGGAACCTCACACGAGATGTTATAGGATGAAAAATGAAACATTGCATGAGCACATAAAGTACATCCCTTCACTTAGCCATTTCTTCCGCTCTCCCTCTGCCCATGCCCTCAATCATCCCATACGCTTCCCGTACATATTTATTTACCCAAAGCAATACATTGTCCGAGATAAATTACTATGCAGTGGCGTAGCGAGCTTAACTCGCGCTCGGGGCACAATATTTTTTAGCGCCCCCAATACCTTTTTAGCGCCCCCCCTTTCGAAAACCATACAATATTATAGTAAAATATACCATTTGGCGCCCCTTTGTGAGTAGCGCCCGGGGCATAATGCCCCCCTTGCCCCCCCTCACTACGCCACTGTTACTATGTCCACATTGAGCGGTTACAGATATCTTTGTTAGTTTTTCGGAAGAAAAAGCAAAAAAAAACAACACAAAAAAACAAAAAACAAAGACAAGAACAAAGAAATTAAAAACTAATAATAATAATAACCATCGCAAGTAGATTCAATTGTGTTTTCTTTTATACTTCTACAATCTGAGTTGAAGCAGCCCCCCAACCTTTGCCCTGTAATGCTTTCTATTACCTGTCAAAAGTTTTTTATGTTTATTAGAAGGCTCGCGGCATACTGTTTATAATTTGGTTATGAAAGGCATCTAGACTTTTGAAAATAATTTATTATTTTGAGGAGATTGTTTTAAAAAATATACCGTATTAAAATCTGGTCATTGCATGGAGGATAAGTAAGTAACGCGAGTATCATATGTGATTTCACTGACCGGTCGATACACATATATTTATATAACGTCATAGAACATGACAGTCAATAACTTATTTAGTATCATCTTTGGAATGGCGGAAGTGGAAGTTTAATCAAACAAAACTTCAAGCCATCCACATAACCATACACGTAACGGCAAAAATCGTACAAGAGTACAGTAAGAGACACGCCCCTGACATTATCCCATTACGCCGATGCTGGTATGATCCAGGTGACATCCACGTCATGTTGTTGTCCTTCAAGCAATCGTGAGGAGGATGAAGAGATAACTTCCTGGTTTCATTATTGACGTACACAAGGCCGTGGACTTGTCTACATCGATAAAGAAAAAGAATAATAATCTTTTAAAATTAAAAAAAAAAAAAAACATGGTTTCTTTGGAATTCTGGGTCCACCAAACAACATGAGCTTCAGTCGAATCCTTGGTCCACTAAAATCAATAGCTTCAGGTGAAACCTAGGTCCACTAAATCATGAGCTAAAGTAAAATTCTGGCCACCAAAAAATTATTTATCTTTGCTATTAAGGAAAGTTAAACAACCACTTAAGAACGACGTATTTCGTATAAATCCATTATTTGCATTTTTGTTTGCATTTAATGATTTATCTACGTAATTTGTTATATATGTAATTGTAGCAACCTTTTTTCGGTATGTGAATAGTTTTTATCAAAATTAGTGCGTGTGAAACCTAAGTGACTTAAGATATATTTAAATCCAAAACAAGTTAAAAATAAACGAAACACACAGAAAGAGCTACGCAATTAATCTCCACACCAAAACACGCACCCATTGAACAAATCATAATTCATTCATCTTCATCTTGGAAAACAGAAAAAAACTGTGTTTTTTTGGGTTGCGGGTGGCGGATGGGGCTGAAAACGTAATCGAATATGCTCTTATTAGCAAAGAGTCTATTTACCCAGTTTTTGCCACAAACACACGAACAAAAGCGAATGTAGTATAAATGAATGAAAAAAAATCAGAAACATCCCTTCACGTACACTTAGAACCAGCAAGTTTGGTTACTCCTGGCCTGATCATTGCGACGTAGGTCATGCAGTTAGGCTTCTGGGTCTGGATTTCTTTGGTGATAAGTGACGACAAAAGAAAAAAAATTCTTTTAAATTTACAATGATACATTTGTACCGCATTTTCTTTGGGTCGGTTCACACGATCAAATTTTCCGTCAAGCATTTGATGGAATTCGTGTACCAGGCCTTGTCACAACTTTCAAATTACTATTTGATCCTATTTCCCCCCCCCCCCCCCCCCCCAAAAAAAAAAAGAAACCACGCACAAAATAGTGCGTTCATACAACAATTTGACGCGAAATTTGATCGTGTGAACTGACGCTTAAAGGAAACAGGAGCGTTTTAAAATATTGTTTAAAAAAAAAAAAAAATACTGATGTAGCCGTCTTCTCCAGTCTGGCGGCCGAAACGTTTGTCAACAAAACATCAAACACTATAGTTAACACTTGAGTCTGGTCGTCTTTCACGTCACCGATAACCGCTTGGTCCTTGGGGGAAAAAAAAGGCGACGATATTCAAATTGGTGCCAGTCGGGAATCGTTTGTAAGCACCGGAAAACGCCGGACGTGCTGTCCACATTCGTTTGAAGCGCGACTAATGAATTCAGGGGTACGAGGTCAAGGACAGACAAAGGATGAAGATGAATACTTTGAGGTCAAGTGACGTGACACGGCTGAGAAATGAGAGCAAATAAATAGAAAAAGATATAACGACATGACAGGTTTCTTACAAGCGGTTCGTTACGTGCCTTGGAGCAATGTGTGAATGAAGAGGATGCGTTGTCTCTAAGCTCAATACTCTCCCACCTCATTTCTCTAAGCACTTGTGTCTCCCATTTCATTTCTTTTTAACTCTAGTTTCTCTCACCTCGTTTCTCAAAGCACTAGTTTCTCTCGTCTTATTCCTCCAAGGACTCGTTTCAAATCTCATCGAATTCCCGATTAAGACCAGTGTAGAACCCCAGGCACTCATAATTTTGCTTTGTCCCTCTGCGTACTTCATGGGGTGAGAAGGGTCGACCGCTCCGGGAAACTCTTTGGGGTTTATACATACACCGATGTACGTGTATTTGGGGGGGGGGATTTACAATTCGTACATTTAACATCATTCACAATTCATACATTTAACATCATTCACATTTCGTACATTTAACATCATTCACAATTCGTACATTTAACATCATGCACAATTCCTACATTTTACGTAAACATAAATGCAGTTCCCTGAACGTCGCGCGAGCCGTTGGTCGCCCCCCCCCCCCTATCATCCCCGTTACTCCTAACCAATGTCCTATTTCATGTCGTTTTAAAAAATTATTTCAAAAACCTCAGGACCACCAGCATATTTGGGGCAGTTCTGTAGATGGATCTTCAGCGTGTCGTCAATTTTTTTAAAGGATTTCTTTTCTAGCTTTTACGCCCAAGAAAACTTGCAATAAATAGACCAGTAAATTGAATAAACACAGCAACACGGAAAATTTAAAAAGTAAAAAAAAAAATAAAATTATTTGGTAACAATCAAGAATATCGAACAAGTTGTAACATTTTTAGTTATACATCTCTTTTTAGATTTTCAGACAGAAGTAACTACTCCTTGATTACAACTACACTACGGCCAAATCAGTAGCTCTATTTACCCCACGTGATCAGAATAACAAATGAAATGTACATCGCGTAGACGTTGGCACGCGTTCTATAGTAAGCGGAAAGAACTCGCGGACCCGGTGGCTACGGGGTGACCTTGAGGTCATCGGGAAAGTGGTCAAAAGGAACGCGCGAGCAAAAGAATTATATTATTGGTTTGGGGAAATGCACTGCTTCTGTCGTATCTGGTTAGGGAAACTGAGCCTTGCTTGTGTTGTCTGGACTCTTGAAGTGGTTGTGGGTACACAGTTGGTCGTGGGGGCTGTTAACGTGGGTATCAGCTCGGTGAAATATGGATGAGGAGGTTGGGTTGGGTCAGAGAGTATGAAGGGTTTGGGGCTGGTGAGAGAGTATGACTGGGTTGTTTAGGGTGAGAAAATATGACCAGGTTGGGTTTGGGTGAGAGAGTTTGAAGAGGTTCATATGGGTGTGAGAGTATGAAGAGGTTGGTATTGGTGAGAGAATTTGAAGAGGTTGATATGGGTTAGAGAGTATGAAGAGGTTGGTTTTGGTGAGAGAATTTGAAGAGGTTTGTATGGGTTAGAGAGTATGAAGAGGTTGGTATTGGTGTGAGTGTATGAAGAGGTTGGTATGGGTGAAAGGGTTGTATCAGCCAGTTCTCACGATTCTATTTCAATATTTCCATTAGTGAACATTATACGGATACAAATGAACACGAAAATTAAATATTTGAGACATCTCAATAAGTAATGTAACATTTCAACAAGAAATTCCAGTTAGAATATTTCTAAATATTTAATGGTTAAAAAATAAAAAACTAATGTTCTGAGAAGTGTCTGAAAAAATTGATAACAGAAATAAAAAAATAAAATAAACTTCAAATTGGAATCTGTCAAACATTAGCTTCGAATTTCATTGGCCAATGTCTTAGTCAACATCGTTCTGTTGGAGCAACATGATATAAAAATGGTACTGTTATGATTTTTAATGACAGGCCAAGTACAACGGGGCCTACAAGTCCTATGAATGAAGTATGCCAGGCTGTTGTTGGTCTTATGGAGACAACATCAGCTTAATATTGAAACGGAAAAGGTAGTTAGAGCTGAGCGTTATAACTTCCGAAAATTAATCATTAAAAGTCAATTAAAAAATAATTACAGTCCAAAGAATGGGTAAAAAAAAAAGATATAATTAAAATCATAATTTTTTTTTTATATAAGAAAATAACAACAAAGATAAACAAAAAATGTGAGTAAGGAATAGGATCAATATTCTTCAGCACCGATATGCATTTTTTATTCAGTTCAAGATGTGATATCACTCAAATCAGTTTCACAAATAACTTAGTATGTAGAACGTGGTACTTGAATTCATTTAAAAAAAAACTTCTAAAAATAAGTACAATTTGTATAAAAATATTTTATTAACAAAATAAGATGTAATACAACCGGTACGTCCACAGCCGTACCGCTATTCCAATGCGCGTTATTGTTGTCTTACATTCGTATGTAAATGCTACTCTAATTATATTTGCATTATCTAAAATTCAAGACTTAAATTATAATAAACTAACGAGTAACACGTCGTGAAAAAGTTCTCAGCTCTTGAACAGGAACTCTAATTTATATTTAGAAAAAAAAGAAAAAGCAACATCACATGAGACATTGTTTTTTTTTTTTATCTTATTTCAAACTACTCTCGACGCCAGCATCTGCATATAAATCTGCTGCTCCTATCACGGATCATCGTCTGGAAGTCTGCATGTCTGACCCATCTATAGAGATAGCAATATAAATTCTATTTATACTTTCTAATCACACGTGCGTCCCAATAGTTCTTTCTGGTGTGCTCTTAGCTTATTTGAATATATTTTCCATGTTTGAAAAGTCAGTTTTATTAATACGTCTGGAAGTTCAAAACTGAAGACACACAAATAAACCGAAAAAGCCCCCCCCCCCCCCCCCTAAATCAGATGTTAGTAAGAAAAGAAGTATGAACTCTAGCAGACATCAAGCACGAGACTGCATTTAACTAAAAATAGTCTCTTGTCCTTGTTTACAACTAAATAGAATTAATAGTCTGTCTCCTAAGAATTCTGTAGAAGAATCTGGACAAAACTGGAAAGGAAACAATGCGTAAGGCAGTTCTCGAAAAATGAATAAAACAGACTATAAAAGAGAACTCGATAGATTTTTGAGCGAGCCTTTTATCACGAGATATTTGGAGGGTGTGTTATTCTTGCTATTATAGCTTTGTTTACTGCATATGTATAGTTTCCTATTCGGCATTATACCCTTTTGCACATTGTTTTTTTTTTCAACACTGTACCGGTTCAAGTAAAACAGTACTCTGGAAGTCAAATATTTTAATTATATTTCTTTTTATTTTGTAATTTATTTGTAACTTAATACAACTTTTAATTGTAATTTGCCCTGGTTTGAGTGTCGTATTCTTTGTTGTTTTATTTACCATTTGGTATCGTCTTTTGTTGTGTACTGTTGTAGAACGAACCATACGCTTAAATAGGAGATTAATTTCTCCAAGCAGATAGCCTTACGTAACAGGCAAATTCTCCAAAACAAGAAAGAATTCCAATATACTAAAATACTGAAGTGATGAAGGTAACTCTAATTGCGGTGACAAATTGAAAGTCTTAAATTTTGGGTTTTCTCCTCCCAATTAACAACAACTCGATAGACTGCAGACAACTTCGTTGGTACTAATATACGAAAGTGCCAATTTTCGGCCAGGAAGGGGGGGGGGGGGGCTAGGAAAAACCCAGGGCGTAGGTCGAGATGTGTTGGGTTTTAATACTTTCAAACTAATCATCAATGTCAGACTATGTGGAGGCTGTACGGAAAAACCGAGTCTAGAGTTTGTCTGAGAACAACTTCTTTAGCGGTGTGGACGTCAGCTGTCAACATAGGATCCCCATCTTCAGCGGAGGTTTATGGCGGATGAGTGCTCCATGGGCGGCGGTTAACAACGTCAAGTGGAGGTCGTTAAGATGGATATTTATAGCACACAATCAACGATAAAGAAGTTTTAATAAAAAAAATGTGTGTTTTTTTTTGGGGGGGGGGGGGGGGCTGTGGAGACGTGAAGTGAGTGATAAAAATAAAAGGTTGTTGATGGTATAACGCTTTTAACGACACATCATGGTGTGCTGGCTGGTGGTCACATGCTTCACACGGCCCCGGGAGATGTTGATGCCACTGAACTGCCTATAGGAAGTTATATATCTTCAGTATAAGGGTATGTCACGTGACTACTTCCACTGAAATAAAGAGAGAAAAGCTTTATAATAAAATGTGACATACCCTCAAGCCTCATTTTAATACAATTTACATAATACATTCATATTTAGATGCATTCTAAAATTATCTTATTCTTATATGAAATTTGCTATCTAGTTCATAATAGCTATAGTTACACAGTAAAGGACAATGGCTCATCCTTATAGTGTCAGAGTTAAATTATTGGTACGATAAATGAACAGCAAAGTCTATCAAATTACGTCATCCAATGTAGATCAGAAAGATGGGCTAGTGTGCAATGGAAGCCTCCACAATAGGGTCCAAAAAGTAGCAAGGAACTCTTCTCAGCTGTTTCTTTTGGATTGAGCTAGTCTTTTAGCATCATGCATGTGTTGTAGTAACAAGGGTCCTAAAGACTAAAAATATTTAGCCCCCCCCCCCCCCTTTGTTATTAAACTACAAAACATTTGAATTATCTTACTTGATTCCCAGAAAACTACATGCAAAAAAGAGAAGACCTTTATATTTTGCGCAAGTAATGTCCACAGTGTTACTTGAACGTACGTAGAAATAAAATATATGAGTTTTTTTTAAATATAAGGATACACATAAAGTTAGACAGTCGAAATCGACTATGGCCACCTTAATCACAACAATTGTGAGCCTGGCTGTGGATGCGCAGATGGCTGATGACACCGATTTATGCATGCAATCTTCTTGTGCAGTAAGTGCCGATGGGACATCTCCAGGTGCACAGTTAACCCGGGCTTTTCTGGCACGTCTTTTGAAGTCGTCGTTCTGTTGGCTTCTTGTTGTATGGAGCCTTTATGTACAGACGATACGTAATCTGAACTATAAAGTTTGTTTTGCTGGTAGGTATTTTAATTTGATTCTTTATAACAAGAGAAATAAGCAATGGATCACAAACAAATTTGATATTCTCTTACCTCCGGGCCTACACGTAGTTCTTGGAAAGTGTGGCCGAAATCCCTTCATCCTAGAGGCTGTAAATCAAATATAGTAAGAAGTATTCAGCATAATTTTTGTTAAAATCATCAAATTACTTGAAAATGGCGCCGTATAAACATTTGGAAGTAATAGCGACCGGGGCTTGAATTAAAAAAATAAATGTACATTAAATCTGCTTGAAGCTGCTCTACTGACATGTCCTCTCTAAGAACCTGCCCTACTGACATGTCCTCTCTATGAAGCTGCTCTAATGTCATGTCCTCTCTATGAAGCTGCTCTAATGACATGTCCTCTCTATGAAGCTGCTCTACTGACATGTCCTCTCTATGAAGCTGCTCTAATGATATGTCCTCTCTAAGAAGCTGCTCTACTGACATGTCCTCTCTATGAAGCTGCTCTAATGTCATGTCCTCTCTAAGAAGCTGCTCTACTGACATGTCTTCTCTATGAAGCTGCTCTAATGACATGTCCTCTCTATGAAGCTGCTCTACTGACATGTCCTCTATATGAAGCTGCTCTAATGTCATGTTCTCTCTATGAAGCTGTTCTAGTGAGATGTCCTCTCTAAGAAGCTGCTCTACTGACATGTCCTCTCTATGAAGCTGCTCTAATGTCATGTCCTCTCTATGAAGCTGCTCTAATGTCATGTCCTCTCTATGAAGCTGCTCTAATGAGATGTCCTCTCTAAGAAGCTGCTCTACTGACATGTCCTCTATAACGGTGTCTTTGAGTTTCAGCGCTATGTGCTTTCTTTGTTATCGCTGACATTTCTTAAGCGGTTGGTGGTTGCTGGCGTCTAGGAGGCATTTTAATAAAACTAACATCACTTATTCGAAATGCCATTGATGAATAACAAATGCTAATTAATATTCGTCTATGTGCTCACACAAAATGTGAAATTAGAGATCTGACTCGCCACTTGAGGTTGTCTCTCCCCCTGACTCCACGTCACTCTGCCCCCTCCACGAAACTCCCAATACCCTTAAGATTCTACGTGAATAAATAATTTAGGTTTGCCATATTTCCTGAAAATATATATGTAGCAATTATAGATTCGAATGGCAGCCGCACCCCAAGTAACCTTACATCATATGTACATATTTTTTTTTTTTACAAAACTTGTTGGCTGAATCGTATCAATAAAAAGATTATATTATTAAGTCACCTCCAATTTAAACCCAACCTGTGGACGTATGCAAAAAAAAAAAAAAAAAAAAAAAAAAAAAAAAAAAAAAAAAAAGAAAAAAGAGACAGGTCTTCCTTCATTACAACTTCTGTCACAGCTATGTAATCTAACATGCATGTCACCCAATGTAAAAATAATGATATGTCACAATGTCACAAGTGATATAGAATGTATTATATAGGACAGTTTTTTGACAGCTGAGAGTATATCTAACGACTTGTTTTAGTGTCAGTTTCTTCAAGAATTTCATTCCCCATTACAAAACATATGTACTTCCCGTGAGTATCACGCGAGCCAAATAAATAAACTTAATTTTAAAACCATTTTATGTTGTTCAAAACACACCAGACCGAGATGACGAAAGGTCAAGGCTATCTTGTCTTTTTTTGTTTGTTTGTTGTTGTTGACTTTTAAATGAAGGTATTTTCCAACCAGCAGTCTCCTACATTTCCCCAAGTGAGGCTAAAAATATCCGTTAACATTTCAAACAGTGGGTTAGTTAGCCGCGAATACGTTATTCATTAGACCATCTCTAGCAGTAATAGAAATGACTTTTTTCGAAGCTGCTGCCCTGGTGAGATTTTCAGGAACCATTACCAGCTAATCTTGGCGGCTAATGAGAAAGAGTCATTGAATCGGGAGTCGGGAATGACTAGTCGGACTGAGCAGGGGTAACATTGTATCTTAGGAATAGCAGCATGAATGTCTTGATAATATTTTGTATTAGTAGTAATAGAAAAAGCCCACCAAACATAGGCTGTGGCTATGCGTAACCTTTCAATCTACTAACATTGCTTGACAAAAACATGCATTCAAGGAACGCACTTGAAAAGAATCCCAGTTAATACTAGCATCGGGGAATTTTATTTTGTGCGCCTATTGAACGCAGCGTTACAGCTATACTTGAACACCTAGAGAATTATTATTTGTGATTATAAGTTGGAGGAGAGAGAGAGAGAGAGAGAGAAAGAGAGAGAGAGAGACAGAGAGAGAAAGAGAAAGAGGGAGAGAGGGAGAGAGAGCAAGCGGGGGAGAAAGCAATAGAAAGACATGGAGAGACAGGCAGTGATGGAGAGAATCTGAAGGTGACTGCCAGAAAGAGAGGCATGTGGAGACAGAGTGTGAGTAAGAGAGCGTCACAGAAGGTGCGTTTCTGAGACGGCGAAAAGAATGAAAGAAAGAGAGTAAGTAGGTTGGTTAAGAAACTGACCTCAAAAAAACCCTTTATCTCGTGCTTGTGAATTGTATTTGCCAAGTTAGATCATTACAAATCGAGTAATTTTGTACGACTTAAATGAAAAATTATATAACAAATAATTAGAATATAAATAATTCCATTAATTTGCAAAAAAAATTCGCACTTGAGGCAACGTATTTTTAAAAATACAGCTTTCACTTTGAAAAAAAAAGGTGAATTCAGTTTCCACACCGTCCACCTGAAACATTTTATCATAACACATGAGTTATGACAACACAATTTTACAGATTAAGGGTGGCCTACACATTGCAAGGGTGACTTACTCAATGCAAGGGTGACTTACTCAATGCAAGGGTGACTTACTCAATGCAAGGGTGGCTTACTCATTGCAAGGGCCACCTACTCACTGCAAGGGTGACTTACTCAATGCAAGGGTGACTTACTCAATGCAAGGGTCACCTACTCAATGCAAGGGTCACATACTCAATGCAAGGGCCACCTACTCACTGCAAGGGTGACCTACTCATTGCAAGGGTTACCTACTCAATGCAAGGGTCACCTACTCAATGCAAGGGTCACCTACTCAATGCAAGGGTCACCTACTCAATGTAAGGGCCACTTACTCAATGCAAGGACCACCTACTCACTGCAAGGGTGACCTACTCAGTGCAAGGGTGACCTACTCAGTGCAAATGTGACCTACTCATTGCAAGGGTGACCTACTCGGTGCAAGGTGGACCTACTCAATGCCAGGGTGACCTACTCAGCGCTAGGGTGACCTACTCTGTGAAGGGTCACATACTCAATGCAAGAGCCACCTACTCACTGCAAGGGTGACCTACTTAGTGCAAGGCTCGCTGAATGATGTATTTGATGGACATAAGGCATACAATAAACCATGCCTTGTAATTCCTATGATTGCTGGGGTAAAGAACTGCTTACTTTGATCAGAGGTTTTTGTTGGTTAGGAAGCTTACCAAAACTTACCATGATGACGCGTCATAAATAAAATTTAAGGAATAGCTCACTTGTAAATATAATTGGTGACAAAGATGTTGGCATCAGTAGGATGTCTCGTAGCATTAGGATGTCCCGTTTCAATAGGATGTCATGTATCAGTAAGATGTCCCGTTGTAAGAATCCTTAAAATGTCATAGGTAACAGATTTGTCCTAAATAAAGTAGCCGTGATTGGTGCTGGGTGGCCGAGTGATCTAGACTGAGCAAATATCAAGTTGACGGTCAAGCAAAAACATCAATGAAACCCCAGGTAGATTGGATTCGCTAATCTTGGATGGCAACTCATCTAAGAAAAAGAAAACTCTGAATTCAAACCCGGAGATGCAGTCCCGTAGGTGGATACCATTGATAACTCTGGCGCCAAGCTGTATCATCCACACGATTTTCCCTTGGGTTATCCAGCGGCGTGGAGAGAGGCGATTTGCTGTGTTTTGTGCCAGCTTACAATCCTATAAGGGATAATCCCAGGCCTTGTGGACTTCGTCCGGCGAAGTCTTCACCATCGTCACATTGTGCGGGACGAATGCCAGGTTGGTAGATCAAGACAACAAAATAAATTTGGAGATCACAATTAGGCCCGACCCATTATATATTATAAAATCCAACAGTCCCATTTGCTAGTCAAAGTCCCCTTTAAGTCAATCACGAAGTGGCATTCACAGTTCTCTGAGTATAATATACGATTCCTTAGCTGATACCATACGCATTACGTCTACAGTGGAGATATGTGACCGTTTAGGTTTACGGCGTCTTACATAGGCTCAGTAAGACGCTTCCTTAGCAATGTTCACAAATTTGGCTTACTAAGTCTACCATGGCCCAAGTCTTAGCGGCCCAAGTCCACGGCGGTCAAACATAGACTTCATAATACACTATCTGAGCACTGCTCCCACACTAGCTGAGCACTGCTCACACACTAGCTAAGCACTCTTCAAACACTATCTGAGCACTGCTCACACACTAGCTGACCACTGCTCCCACACTAGCCGAGCACTGCTCACACACTATCTGATCACTGCTCACACACTATCTGATCACTGCTCACACACTAGCTAAGCACTGCTCACACACTAGCTGAGCACTGCTCCCACACTAGCCGAGCACTGCTCACACACTAGCTGATGTGACAAAATAACCAATCATCTGAACACACAAGACTGACATACACAAAGATATTGACTCAATCCCCTCACGCCAGCTTCTAATTCAAAACTAAATCCCAAAGGGAGGGGAAATTAACGGATAAAAATGTGTTTTTAACGGGGGTCTGGTTTATATGGGAGGGGTGGGAAAGGACGACACATAGTACGCTCGCATTTAGAACTTAATGAATAATAAAATCCTTCTAAAACTCCAGGCTGACACAAGACTTTCAAACATCAAATATCTATGATGTTAATAGTCTAACAAAATGGAAAACTCCAATCAAATTATTTTTCACAAATGGGTCGGAAATTCTTATAATAAAAAAACCCAACTGATTTTTAAAAAAAAGTTATTTTAATCACAAACTTTGTATGTATTTACAGGCTGACGAATTGGTACCGTAGAGTTAAACCAGTTAAACATTGACTTTTGCCCCGAAGTTGACTTAATTTTACACAGATGTAACGCCGTTATCCTGTTAGTTGAGACCCCGAGGGCATCATTTTCACTAGGGCCCAAGAAAGCATTTGTCATTATTATAGTCTCACCAAGACACGGGCTAACTACAACTGATTCGTCCAAGTCGACGGTAATAAGGTGAATTTCAGGACGAAGAAAATGTGTTTTAAAGCAGCGGTGTACGAACGTGAGGGTGCTGTTTACCGGCATAGGCGTAGACGTGGTTTAGAATTATTGACATCAACGAGGTGGCAAGAAGGAGACAAATCGACTGCCGTTTAAATACACGTCTACTTACGGCTCTGGGAGGAACTCTTCAATGCTACGGGAACGTTTTTTGTCAGCTGAAAAGGCTTTTAGTCGAAATTTCCATCACTTTGTTTCAGAGACGTCCATTGGATAGGGCTGATGTGGGAGGGGGGGGGGGAGCTTATGCGCAACCCCAGCCGAAATTTTGGTTTTGTCCCCTCCCTGAAAAAAACCTGAAAAGACGCCCCTGCCTGTGTTTAGTTATCACTAAAGCTTCAAATAGTTTACTTTATACTTAACGTTGGAGAATTTTACACATCTATTTAATATAGAAATTAAAGAAAAACAAGATTAAGTTTCATGGACTCAATATTACCTTTCCTTTTTAACAACACGCTAATTTTACATAAGGCTAGAATATGTAGTAAAATATACACAGTCTGAAAAGGTTATGATGACATTAATTTGACTCTGCGCTACCTTTTTCGGTATAAAAAATATTCAGAGAAAATTAGTATTTTCCATTTGGATTTCTGTTTACAATAAACTTTGTCACTGATGATTAAGAGATCTTCTTAAGATTTGGCTATGATGATTAAGAGATCTTCTTAAGATTTGGCCGGGATGATTAAAAGATATTCCTAAGAATTGGCCAGGATGATTAAGAGATCTTCTTAAGATTTGGACATGATTATTAAGAGATCTTCTTAAGATTTGGCCATGATGATTAAGAGATCTTCTTAAGATTTGGACATGATTATTAAGAGATCTTCTTCAGATTTGGACATGATTATTAAGAGATCTTCTTAAGATTGACCAGGACAAACAAACGTTAGCCATTTTAACGAAGAGACTCCTTCAAATATTTAAAAGCATTTGTAACTTTGGGAAATATCTTCTACAATACTCAATGGAATGAAAATAAATTTCTACTGCAGCCAGCACCAAGATTCAATAAAGGAATGAATTTTAGATTAGAATGATTCAATAATGCACTTTTATTGACATGCTTAGCAGTAGCCGGCATTGCAAATTAAACACTGTTACTAATTGTTAATATATAGATCAATAACAAATTTAAAAAAAAAACAAAAAAACCCCCACATGTAGCAAGGCATCCCACCAACTGTAACAAGTGACACAGAGTGCATTAAACATGGAGCTGATTCAAGATATGGGGACATTAAGATCTCCAACCCCACCATCCCCATTTTTTGTCTTTGTGTTACCAACACGCACACATCGATGTCTCATTTTAAAAATCTTTTCTATTAACTTCGCTATTGTTTGCGTGTTTCTGTGTTTAAGGCAAAATCTTTGGACGGCTAATTGACTTAATTCCCGTCATGCTATCGAGTTGAAACTTGGCACATAGACTCGTTGCCGATGAAAACACATTCTTTCAAATTGTCAGCCCCACTCAAACCCACAAAACCCAGTTTAACGCCACCAGATGCCACTGATTTCAAGAGATACAATTCCCGATCACTGCGCGCTAAATAAGATTATTCAAAATATCACAAGTGCGTTTGGAGCGTGATATTCCTTTTTGTTTTTATGAAAAAGTTGGTGTAATAAATCTACTGAGTAAAAGCGGGTGGGAATATAGATACATTTCAGGTCGGGAAAAAATGTGTTGTTGTGAGCCTGGGGGAAGGGGGGGGGGGAGATGATATAACTATGATGCAATGATTTCTTAAGAACTGTAATCATCGCTAAGTCGAACAAAAATGGAAATCAAGGATTTATACGAACAAATTTGTTTTTAGGGTAGTTTAATTTCTCAGAAAGAAATACTCATAGTTGGACCAAGTTACTGTATCACAGTAATACATTGACCATTCTTTTTATGTTTAGATACCCCCCCCCCCCCTTTCCCCCTCCTTGTCTGGGAGGAGCAGAGGCAATGCCTTGCTTAGCTTTAAACTGTCTACAGCTTATCGAGGTCTGAATATCACGTTATGAGATTGGGTTCAGGCCACTGTGGTCTTGGTCAGCACTGGTCATCAAGGACTCTTTAAGATATTTCTTTCGATTTCGGCTGCCACGTCCCATTATTGACATAAGCGCTGCGAGTGACAGGGCAAAGAAAAACACAGCCCGTCTAGAACACTGGTTCTAAACCTGTGGGTCGCGATCGCTTAGTGATTCGAACGACCTTTACACAGGGGTCGCCTAAGACCATAGGAAAATACTTACTTATGAAGTATCAATGAAAATAATTTTATGGTTGGGGGTCACCACAACACGAGGAACTGTATAACTGGGTCGAGGAAGGTTTAGAACCACTGGTCAAGAGAGTTCAGTGGCTGGGAATATCGGGGACTTTTGTTTCTATTGTGAGGGGGGAAAAGACACCGACTGATAGAATCAGAATTACACACAGATTTTTAAAAGATTAATTAAAATGTTTTGAGTAAGAAACTTTGGAAAACTTGAATATACAGTCTGGTCAAAAGAGTAAACTTTGCCACTTTGAATAGATATGATTACACGTTGATAGTATTAGGAGATACCAGCATCGTCGTTATTGATGTACGCACACATAACGTTCCACTTATAAATGGATTTTGATAGCTTGAAGATTTTGTTTTTCATGTACAGTTTCTCCTAAGGCATACGATCATATAACACAGGCTTCGCCGGTCTTGGTTGCAAAATTGAGCGCTGCAATAATTGTAAAAAAAAAAAAATTAACAACAAACAAACAAAACAACAACAAGCAAAGAGTTTTCAAGGCTACTTTCTCATAACATATCTTTCTTAGTTCCACATAAGTGTCAACCATTTTTGCTGGCATCCGTCCGTCACAATGTGACGATGGTGAGGACTTCGCAGGACGAAGTGCATTCTTCTGGGATTATAAGCTGGTTCCCAACAGCAAATCGCCTCTGTCCACGCCACTAGATAACCCCAAGGGAACATCATGTGGATGATACAGCTTGGCACCAGTGGCGTCGCAGGAGTTTTCGGAATGTTTCATTGTACCCATGTTATCCGCCTACGGGGCTCCATCTCCGGGTTTGAATGCAGAATTTCCTTCTTTTAGATGAGTTGCCGTCCAAGGTTAACGAGTCCCATCCACCCGGGGTGCTGGTTATGTTTTTGGTGAGGATTGAGCTCCAGGCCTTCAACTTGAGATTTGCTCATTGGCTCACCTAGCACGAACCTTTAAGTGACAATATTTAAATGGAATTAATCTTTAAAAATTGTTGCACATGAGGAACTTTTCTGTTCATCTTGATGTTTTTCAAAAAGTACCTAACTAAACACGACCACGAACATCTAGGACCTACTTGACAACTTCTCAAATCTCACAAACAGTATCTTTTATTTATGAACATTTAACATAACAGTCACAGTAAAAATTAGATCCTTTACATTGCATGACACTAGTTAAGAGCAATTGCATGAACTCATATATAAAGTGTTATAGCCTGTGTGTTGACCTATTCTAGCCGTGGCAAGCAACGTTTTGTTAGTTATAGACGTCACAGGTTAACACGGTGACACGTGCTGTCAATCCCTTTTCCGCCACCGCCCCTGATTGGGAAATTTGTTTACCTTCCCAGATTGGGTACCACGCTATAGAAAACTACCAATAATAATAATAATAATAATGACTCTACATTATAATACACAGAGGGAGAAATACTTTGTGCCGATTAAATTTCGAGACATTTCTGTTCTGGAGATTTCTGACTCCCTCTCCATAAAAAAGACGGTCGACTGTGACCAACAGATGAAAAGACTTACCAGACTAACAAAAGCCCTACAATAAATATCATATTATTTCCCTTTGTGGATTTATATTTGTAAATCTCTTGTATTATACTTTTTCACTATTACGGTATATTTCATGTTTTTAATTTTATATCAACTTAAAAGTACAATTAAATTGATTATTGTTAGTATCATTAGCTTTGGTCTCGTTGTGTCTTTGTATATTGTTCGCCAGCCCTTTGTTACGTATTGTTCATCTAACGAGCCAAATCTTAAAACAGATTAAACATTGTAAAACCATTTAACGGTGGGTAACAACTGTATGTGCTAAGTAACAATACTAAAAATCCCACATCCCCGTGTACCCACCCAGCACTCAAAAGCAAGATGTTTTGGTTAGTGGTAGATGGAAATGTGTCACTGGCAATAGGAAAACGTATTTTAAGCAATCAGTAATCGAGTATACGCAAATAATGGAATGATACAAAAGTCTCGCCACACAAAACTTTTAACAAAATTTTAGCTAATCAATCCTGGTTCATCTCATGTGTACGAAAAATGTCAAAATCTGAGAACTTTACTAAGCAATCCTTAAGACCAGTGCATTACGAGGTTTTAACAAGGATGTACTGTTCAAGTCATTTTCTGAAATAGCATCATCCCCATACAAATACGCATCTTTCTGGGTTCTCTTTTAGCCTAATAAAATTGACAGGGTTTTCCGAAGGTTACCGGCATAGCTAAAAAGATTAGACCCTGAAAATACGAATGCACTAGCCTGACACTACTAAGATGCTTTGTCCAGGGTCTAGACATCTTGTAATCATACGTAAAAAATTGTCATCTTCCGGGGGGATTTGGGGGGGGGGGATATGTGGTAAAGTTTTGAAATGTAAATAAAATTATTTTTTATTAAAATTTTTTAAAAGAAGACTTTATCTCGAAGACTCGTTCAAGCGTCACAATATTCTTTCTTAAAATTAATTTGGCAAAGAAATCTACTGCAAGCGAAGAGGTCGAGTTGTTGTTCTTTTAATCACATGTTCTTATTCCCCAATCGCTAACCACTACCCACCCCCACCCCCACCGTCCCGTCCCTTCATCCAGTGTACTGGAGCTGTAACACTGGGTCATCAACCGAACGAAAGGCTACCGTGTGTAAACAAAAAAATTGACTACAAACAAGATGGAAATGCGAATAGAAAGAAGGTCTTTAATAATACAAAGGGAATTGAAAAAAAAAAAAAAAAAAAATCTTCTTTTACTTCTTCTATTTTAAAAAAAGAGGAGATGATCCAATTAATGGAGTTAAAACAGATACTCGTAAACTAAGACACGATTGGAAATGTATGACTCTTAATGGGTGTGGGGGGGGGAAGGGGGGGGGGAGTGTCTTTTTGAGATTTGAAATGTAAGCGACTTGGAAGTGGGAGTTGGAGGATATTAAAGCAATGTGATGTTATATTGGAACAATTAAACTGGCTGTTAGAGCGAAGACTTTAGTAATAGTGTTTGGTTTTCTTTTAAGAATAGTAAAATTTTAAAATAGTTTTAAAATGTTTGAAAAAGAGAGTTTTATTTGCTTAGGTAAGTTTTTTCAAACTGTTATCGTCACAGCACTTCATGTGGGTGGTTAAATATTTATCTTAACTCTAATACATTGAAACTGTTCGATGTTTAAAGGAAATTTCTTAAGGCAGTGCAATCAGTTTGGAGTAACTAGATTATTGTATTGTCTGTTGATTAAGGTTCGGTTCACACGATAAAATTTTCTTCAAACATTTGATGCAATTCGTGTATGAAGCCTTGTCACAACTTTCAAATCCTCATTTAATAAAATTTCGATGGCATGCAATTTATTATAGTATTATTGAGCAAACTCCATATCACGTGAACAAACACTAAAAAAAGGTTCGTCAAACTGGGTCGTGTTTACATTGACCACGCTAAGTTATCGAAACAACAGCCTCCAAATAAGAATTATTTTCTTAATTTAGATAAAAATACAATAGAAAAATTTGAAAATAAATGATATAATTGAATTTTTTTTTTTAAACAGGCTTTTTACTTATAAAGCATATTCCCTGTAACCGTAGCACTAAGCTAGTAGTCACTAGCCATCATTAGGATTAGGACTAGACTAGGCTTTTCTTTCTGATTTGGCTAGCATCTGCAACTTTATCTAGCATCTTTTTGTTTTATTTTTGTACTAAGTAATATTAATAAAGTTAAATTAAATTCAAGAATGGTTTAAAGCAGGCCTAGCATTATTTAATAATAATAAAAAAATATATATGAATAAATAAATTGCGCCTATAACCTTCTAACGAAAAAATTGTCTTCGATTGGTTATAGCATCATACATATGATTGAACGTGGAAAAAAAATAATTTGTTGTGTCCATAAATCCGCACACAAAATAGTGCCTTCATACACAAATTGCATCAAACGCTTGAAGGAAAATTAGACCGTGTGAACTTACGCTGAGGCTACTAGTCAAAAGTTTCTTTTTATTGTAGTCCTTTTTTCCTTTCAAGCTTTCGTAAATCTCGCTGTGCTATCTCGCTGTGCTATCTCGCTGTGCTATCTCGCTGTGCTATCTCGCTGTGCTATTCTCTGTGCTATCTCGCTGTGCTATCTCGTTCTGCTATCTTGTTCTAGTATCCTGTTTTAAAATATTTTTCTACAATCTTGTTGCATAAAATATACAAAAGCATCCTAAAATTAATTATTTTTATTAAGGATTTCAACTACAGTATGCCATAGTCGTATGTTTATATATATTATTATATAAGCCAAATAATTCACTGATCACGAGATCTGAAGCCCTATGAAGCAGACATTTTACACTATTGTACTCTATGCGTGCACTGACAAATTTTCAATTTAAAAGAATCTAGTTGTAAGTCCGAAATAATGTTATCGTTGCTCTGTGTCGAGTGTGTTCTCCGATTTATGCTTTGTAATGGTTGCTTTGATTCGTGAACGTGTTTTGGTGTTGAGATTAAATGTGAAACTTTGCTGATTTAATTGAATTTTTTTTATGACGTTTTGCACGGAAGCAGCAGAATTCTTTTGAATTATATAAAAGCCATATACCACTCAAGGAATTTTAAAATGTGCATCTTGCTCTCTTGATTTCGCTGCCAGAAGTGGTTTTTACACATATCATTTCGTTCTTATATTCTAGCAGAATATAATCGACAGTGGCGTAGCTAGGGGGTGCGGACCGCACAGCGTGACACCATCTCAGGGAGTGATCACCAAATTGAAAAATGACATATTTAAAGAGCACTGCTCGGACTAACAGAAGTTTATATAAGGATAACGGATCACACTTAAATTTTTCACAAATTTAACCTATCAAAATGCGTGCTTCATTACAAGTTCAACGTTGTTGCGTCAGAAATAAGGTATACATACATTTAATTAGGTCAGACAAAATCGCTTTGATCATGATTCAACGCGGATTTAACAAGAAGAAATCCATCGTGGAAAACGTGGTGGGGTAACACCATTATTTTACCACCGGGTGACACCAACCCTAGCCACGCCACTGAGAATCGATATATAAAAATAGCGTGTGATAGCTTAGTGGTAAATAGATGATGGAGCCGGTAAGGCTAGGAAGACTTGGTGCATGTGATAGGTCAGTGGTCTGTAGGTGTGGGAGCCTGCATGGCTAGAGAGAAGACTTGGTTCATTTGATAGCTAAGTGGTCAATTGCACTGGGAGCCGGTAAGGTAAGTGTGAAGGTTTGGTTCATATTATAACTCAGTGGTCAATAGGTGTGGGAGTCGGCGGTGTTAGGACGAAGGGATAGTAAGGAGATGTTTCCTGTATGGACGTAGCGCTGAGATAGCTTTGCTTTGTATGTAGTATAATCATATGTTTTGACATACGCGGGAGGGTGGAAGAACAACTACGACCGTAAGTTTTTATTGGATTGGGACAGTCTTGTAGCGGAAGGAGGAAGATCGGCGCAAACCTAATAGAGGGGTGGCGTTTCTTGTCGAAAACAGATAAGAAAGTTGGAATGATAGGAGAGATAGGATGGTTGATTTTGTAGGTGGAGGGATGATTACAAGCAGTAGTGAATGAAAGTTTAATTGGGGTTAAATAATACTACTACAGAGTATGCTGCATGGTAAAATAAAACGAAGCAGTAAGATTTTTAAGCAACTGCTCACAGTCAACAGCAGATTGTGGCAAACAAGCGCTCTATATTTGTAACATTTAACAGGAGATGAAACATATGTGCCATCAATTCAAAATCATTAAAGATGACGTGAGACTTCCAAAACAAACCACCGACACGATAATTTGGTTTCAAAGCCGACAGTTCGACCAAAAAATGAAGAACATATATTGAGACCATAAAATGAAGAGCGTATATTGAGACCATAAAATGAAGAACATATATTGAGACCACAAAATGAAGAACGTATATTGAGACCATAAAATGAAGAACGTATATTGAGACCATAAAATGAAGAACGTATATTGAGACCATAAAATGAAGAACGTATATTGAGACCATAAAATGAAGAACGTATATTGAGACCATAAAATGAAGAACGTATATTGAGACCATAAAATGAAGAACGTATATTGAGACCATAAAATGAAGAACGTATATTGAGACCATAAAATGAAGAACGTATATTGAGACCATAAAATGAAGAACGTATATTGAGACCATAAAATGAAGAACGTATATTGAGACCATAAAATGAAGAACGTATATTGAGACCATAAAATGAAGAGCGTATATTGAGACCATAAAATGAAGAGCGTATATTGAGACCATAAAATGAAGAACGTATATTGAGACCATAAAATGAAGAACGTATATTGAGACCATAAAATGAAGAACGTATATTGAGACCATAAAATGAAGAACGTATATTGAGACCATAAAATGAAGAACGTATATTGAGACCATAAAATGAAGAACGTATATTGAGACCATAAAATGAAGAACGTATATTGAGACCATAAAATGAAGAACGTATATATTGCATTTGATTTAAAATAATCACGTAAAGGTTAAGGCTTCGACCCCCCCCCCACCTCCCCCCCTCCCCCCCCCCCCCCGATTTCCAACCCAGTAACTTGAATAAACGGATGTCCTGTCAAATATCATCTCTGGCCGATATGTTGGATCTTATTTTGTTTATTGGCGATTGGTCAAGTATGGAACAATAAAATGAAAACACCAATGGATTTAAATTGCAATGCTTCTCTGTCTCTTTCTCTCTGTCTCTCTCTTTGTCTCTTTCTCTCTCTCTGTCTCGTTCTCTCTGTCTCTTTCTCTCTGTCTCTCTCTGTCTCTCTCTGTCTCTCTCTGCCTCTTTCTCTCTCTCTCTCTCTCTCTCTCTGTCTCTCTCTCTTTCACTCTGTCTCTCTCTCTTTCAATCTGTCTCTCTCTCTTTCTCTCTGTCTCTCTCTGTCTCCCTCTCTCTCTTTCTCTCGGTCTCTCTCTCTCTCTTTCTCTCGGTCTCTCTCTCTGTCTCTCTCTCTGTCTCTCTTTCTTTCTCTCCGTCTTTCTCTCTGTCTCTCTTTCTCTCTCTTTCTCTCTGTCTCTCTCTCTCTGTCTCTCTTTCTCTCTTTCTTTCTCTCTGTCTTTCTCTCTGTCTCTCTCTCTGTCTCTCTCTCTCTTTCTCTCTGTCTCTCTCTGTCTCTCTCTCTCTGCCTTTCTCTCTGTCTCTTTCTCTCTGTCTCTTTCTCTCTGTCTCTCTGTCTGTCTCTCTGTCTGTCTCTCTGTCTGTCTCTCTGTCTCTCTTTTCTCTGTCTCTCTCTGGCTGTCTGTCTTTCTCTCTGTTTCTCTCTCTTTCTCTCTGTCTCTCTCTCTGTCTCTGTCTCTCTCTCTCTTTCTCTCTGTCTCTCTCTGGCTGTCTGTCTCTCTCTCTGTCTCTCTCTCTCTCTCGTTCTCTCTCTGTCTCTCTCTTTGTCTCTCTCTGTCTATCTCTCTGTCTCTCTCTATGTCTCTCTCTCTTTCTCTCTCTGGCTGATTGTCTCTCTCTCTGTCTCTCTCTCTTTCTCTCTGTCTCTCTCTCTGTCTCTCTCTCTGTCTCTCTCTTTCTCTCTCTTTCTCTCTCTGGCTGTGTGTCTCTCTCTCTTTCTCTCTTTCTCTCTGTTATAAGGGATGACGTATTTTGAGACACACTTTGCCCGCCTTCCACGTGCATGACCACTTTCAAGTCGGTCCCGTGTTGGGGCGGCTAGAAAAAATATCCCTTTGATGATACTTTTGTTTACTATCATCCGTTTCTGTGGAACATGATAGAACAATCTAGAAAATGTGGGAAACAGTAAGACTGTGTGTTCCATTTCCAGAATGGTCATCTGAAACTGCCTATAAAAAGGGCTGACCGATAGAGAGGGGTAAAGATTTTCCTTTCCTTGATTACGAGGCATGCAATGTGTCATTATACTTTGTTGTGTGTAGAGATTTTTATTTCCTCGTACAATTTTGTGCTCATTGTATTTTGATATACAGTACCGGTACCAGCAAATCTGTAAGTTTATAATTTTAATTATATTTCTCTAGCTGTTATTATTTAATTGAAGTTCACAAATTAAAAAGTTATTAATTGTAATTAGCTCTGGCCTTAATTGTCATTTTATTTGTTATTATTTTTAACCTTTGGTATCGTCCTTTATTATGGACTGTTTTTAGAACGAGCCCTAGACAAAACAACAGAGATTAAATTCTCCATCTATAACGGTCCGTAATACTCTCTCTTTCTCTCTGCCTCTCTCTTTCTCTCTGTCTATCTCTCTTTCTGTCTGAATCAGTACATTGTCTTAACTAATTGAAGAAAATATGCATGGAATTTATTATTTGTTAATTTAACAGCGATATTTTTGGGAGGATCTAAAACAGCGGCTCTTAACCTGTTGGTGGCGATCCATTTGGGGATCGAACGACCTTTTCAGAAGGGTCGCTTAATACCATCGGAAAAAAAAAAATACTCTACAGTTATGAAGTAGCAACGAAAATAATTTTGTAGTTGGAGGTCGCCACAACATGAGGAACTGTATGAACGAGTCGCGGCATTAGGAAGGTTGAGAAGCACTGATGTAAAAAATTTGGCGATTCATCAGACCAAAGTGACGTGTCTCCGAGCTCAATTTTGCTAACAGAGATATTCTCTCTAACACAGATAAAGTAAAGTCTTTTTAATATCAGTTTTGTATTTAAAACCTAGCTGGAAGGAATCAATACGTAACCCGAGTTTAATAATTTATTATTTAACTCAACAGTCATCAATACTCTGTAACCTATGTAATCAATACTCTGTAACCTATGTAATGAATACCCTGTAACCTATGTAATGAATACCCTGTAACCTATGTAATCAATACTCTGTAACCTATGTAATCAATACTCTGTAACCTATGCCATCAATACTCTGTAACCTATGCAATCAATACTCTGTAACCTATGCAATCAATACTCTGTAACCTATGTAATCAATACTCTGTAACCTATGTAATCAATACTCTGTAACCTATGTAATCAATACTCTGTAACCTATGTAATCAATACTCTGTAACCTATGTAATCAATACTCTGTAACCTATGCCATCAATACTCTGTAACCTATGCAATCAATACTCTGTAACCTATGCAATCAATACTCTGTAACCTATGCAATCAATACTCTGTAACCTATGTAATCAATACTCTTTAACCTATGTAATCAATACTCTGTAACCTATGTAATCAATACTCTGTAACCTATGCAATCAATACTCTGTAACCTATGTAATGAATACCCTGTAACCTATGTAATCAATACTCTGTAACCTATGTAATCAATACTCTGTAACCTATGTAATCAATACTCTGTAACCTATGTAATCAATACCCTGTAACCTATGTAATCAATACTCTGTAACCTATGTAATCAATACTTTGTAACCTATGTAATCAATACTCTGTAACCTATGTAATCAATACTCTGTAACCTATGTAATCAATACTCTGTAACCTATGTAATCAATACTCTGTAACCTATGTAATCAATACACTGTGACCTATGTAATCAATACTATGTAACCTATGTAATCAATACTCTGTAACCTATGTAATCAATACTCTGTAACCTATGTAATCAATACTCTGTAACCTATGTAATGAATACCCTGTAACCTATGTGATCAATAATCTGTAACCTATGTAATGAATACCCTGTAACCTATGTAATCAATACTATGTAACCTATGTAATCAATACTCTGTAACCTATGTAATGAATACCCTGTAACCTATGTGATCAATAATCTGTAACCTATGTAATGAATACCCTGTAACCTATGTGATCAATAATCTGTAACCTATGTAATGAATACACTGTAACCTATGTAATCAATACTCTGTAACCTATGTAATGAATACCCTTTAACCTATGTGATCAATAATCTGTAACCTATTTTATTTACTGAAATCAAAACGAATGAGAGAAACTGATAATTTTAAATTTTAACACATCGTCACGACCAGTAGTCGAAATTATGAGCGATTCTTGGTGAATATCATTTGATGAAATATTACTTGTAGAGCAATATTAAGCTAAGAAGTAAATACATTTTAGCTGGATAAGATATTATGTATAGCTAAAGTCGAATTTGTGTGAAACAAATCTAGATAGAAAACATATACATTAAAGGGTTTATTTATTAAAACTGTAAGTGACTTTTGATCATCCCTTGAGGTCAATCTAGGGATTGTCTTTGTTTAACTCCAGACATCCCAACAGACCAATGGTCAGCTTTGTTGAGGAACGAGATAAGGCCGGGGAGAAATAATAAGAATTATAACCGATGAAATATTTTCCCCAACACGACAGTAGCACGACTACTGCTTATAAATATAAACGAAGATATACCAGAGAGAATCAGATGCTAAAACGTTGGAGCAACCAGAAATTTCTGTTACAATATTTAGAAACAGCTATTTATGGACAATTTAAAAGTAAATATTTTCCCCTGTCTTCGACCTATATGAGGCAAGGGAGAGAAAGAAAGAGAGTAGAGTTAATAGATATAAATATAAGTAGACAGAGGAAGTCAGAGAGAGAGAGGAAGAGAGAACGTTAGAGAGACAGATAGAGAGAGGCTGATAGAGAGAGACAGACAGTGAGGCACAGAGAGAGAGATAGTTACAGAGAGACATAGACAGACAGAGAGCGAGACAGAGAGGATAGAGGCAGACATAAAGAGAGAACAATAGAGAGAGAGAGAGAGAGAGATTTAGAGACAGAGAGAGGCAGATACAGGCAGAGAGACAGAGAGAGAAAGAGTAAGGGATTACGAGAGAGTGAGAGATAGCGAGAGAGTGAGAGATAAAGAGAGCGAGAGAGAATACAACGTTAAGATTTGGGGTTAGTGCATTAAAGAATAAAGAGGGCATAAAATGACATATCTTGGAATTCTATTCAACTCAGGGAAGAATGTTCGAAGACTACTGTGTAAAGCAGCTGCAACCATTGATGTAACAGAGGCAGGCTTTGAACCAGACAGACTGCATCTATTGCTACATGTAACAGAGGCAGGCTTTGAACCAGACAGACTGCAACTATTGCTACATGTAACAGAGGCAGGCTTTGAACCAGACAGACTGCAACTATTGCTACATGTAACAGAGGCAGGCTTTGAACCAGGCAGACTGCAACTATTGCTACATGTAACAGAGGCAGGCTTTGAACCAGGCAGACTGCAACTATTGCTACATGTAACAGAGGCAGGTTTTGAACCAGGCAGACTGCAACCAATGCTACATGTAACAGAGGCAGGCTTTGAACCAGAGACAATATGAGATGATCTGAAATCAATGTCTTAGCGTAAAGCAGGGCCGTGCTTTGCCTCTTAGCCGCCCCTCATGCTTTATGCGCCCCTCATGTTTTATCACATCACCCCGAACCGCTTGGCGCTTAAAAGCCAACGCATCTGAGCGAAAACAGACATTTAATTTTAAATAGGTTGTATCTCTCAGTCACCACTCTTCCAAGCGTTGTTGTCCCTGTTTGCTACTGTACCAAACACGTTGGCCGTTAGTACACATGGGGATACGGCTTTGCTTTAAAATAACAACGACAAAAAACAACAAAAGCCAACTCACTTCTTTAGCCCGACAGCAAGTGTGGCCCACTGACATGAGACCACCATTAACTTAGTGTCCAGCCTGAGAGAGGATTTAAGTCTATCAATCACCAGAGTGGTAGGCTAGTCAAGCTGACCATTTGAAAGTAAGACCTTTCCTTTTTTTTTCGTTATTTAACAGGGTCACGTTAGGAATGACAGCACAACATACAGTCTCAGTTGAACAAATGTCCAACAAATAAACCGTGCCTTTGGTAGGAAATAAGTGAAAGTCTTCATTTAGAAAGGGAAATAAGTGAAAGTCTTCATTTAGAAAGGGATTACCTAAGCCCTAATTCACAATGGCAATTAATTGTGTCAACGTGAAATAACTAATTTAAATTAAATAAAGTCATACACTTTTGTGGACAATATAATATAAGTTTTAATCTACATATTTTTGTCAAACCCAGTCATACACATCCTATCTAAAAATGTAACAAAATAATAAAATGTAAAAAAAAAATAGCACATAGAAAAAAGTGAGACAAAAAGAGTGAGAGAGAGAGAGAGATCGGGATAGAACGAGAGAGAGAGAAAATGGAGAGAGCGAGAGAAGAGGGAGAAAAAAAAGAAAGAGAGATATCTTGATTAAGACTGAAATAAAGATCGTGTACAGAGACATAAAAAACAGAATAAATGATAAAATGAGAGCTGGACAAAATATCCAATGTTAAAATTTGAAAATCTCCCCCCAAAAATCTCGCCAGAACCAGCTGAAGTTTCTCAATACAGGTTGGCGAATCTCCCGGTGTGGGACAAGGGGTTTACCATCCACCACCTCCAGCTCAAATACACTCAACATGTGCGGGCAGCCATGAGAATAACCCTTAAAACTTGTTTCTAATGTTGGGCAGTTGTTGAAAAAAACAACTGAATATGGCCGAGGAAGAATTACGCTGGACAACAAGATGACGTCACGCTGGATGAGACCAACATTCATACCATTTCGTCTACCAGTCTTTGCTTTAAAAAAGTATTTTTAAAAGATAAACAATGCTCCATTTTCGAGGAGGTTAAAAAAGCAATAACAGCAACAACAAAAAAAAAAAAAAAAAAAAAAAAAAAAAAAAAAAAAAACACACACAAAAAAAGCAACACAAAAACACCAAAAAAAAAAAAAGCAACAAGAACAGAACAACGACATCAAAGCAACAACAACAGAACAACGACATCAAAGCAACAACAACAGAACAACGACATCAAAGCAACAACAACAGAACAACGACATCAAAGCAACAACAACAGAACAACGACATCAAAGCAACAACAACAGAACAACGACATCAAAGCAACAACAACAGAACAACGACATCAAAGCAACAACAACAGAACAACGACATCAAAGCAACAACAACAGAACAACGACATCAAAGCAACAACAACAGAACAACGACATCAAAGCAACAACAACAGAACAACGACATCAAAGCAACAACAACAGAACAACGACATCAAAGCAACAAATCAACCAAAGAATGTAGACACATTTAACTTTAGCGCACGAATAGTTTGATGTCATGTTTGTATGTGTTTTCGTATGTAGTATATTCCGAAAAGAATATACGGTCACGTGATTCTCACGACTGACATAAAGATTATGAACTCACGAGAGACATAAAGACCATGAACTCACGAGAGACATAAAGACCATGAACTCACGAGAGACATAAAGACCATGAACTCACGAGACAAATAAAGACCATGAACTCACGAGAGACATAAAGACCATGAACTCACGAGACAAATAAAGACCATGAACTCACGAGAGACATAAAGACCATGAACTCACGAGAGACATAAAGACCATGAACTCACGAGAGACATAAAGACCATGAACTCACGAGAGACATAAAGACCATGAACTCACGAGAGACATAAAGACCATGAACTCACGAGAGACATAAAGACCATGAACTCACGAGAGACATAAAGACCATGAACTCACGAGAGACATAAAGACCATGAAAGGAATTTTCTCCATTTGCTTTAACGGAATGAAACACAAGCCTACTGTTGTAAATAATGGGGCTTAAAAAAATCCCCAATGTGAGAGAAAAGAACAAGAATGTTGTCCATTAACCCGTTGACGTCAAACTATTATGCTAAATATTCTATTAAAAAAAACAACAACTCCCCAGACGGTAGTTTTTAAAAATAAATGACATTGGACACGAATGTATAGAAAAAAAGAAAGAGCTCTTTTTGCACAAACCCTTGGGGGGTGGGGGGGGGGGTGTGCAAAGACACTCTAAAACTGTAGGGTCACAGCGCTCTCTACATTTTTCTACAAACGGCAAAAAAAACCACAAGAACTGGTAGAATACAATGCATTCTTTGTGTCGTGTAAACCCAATGTTCATACACTGACAACCACTTATCTGTTACCATGTTCATACACTAGGAGCCATTTGTTTTGTTCAAATGTTCATACATTGAGAGCCATTTGTTTGTTCAAATGTTCATACATTGAGAGTCATTTGATTGTTCAAATGTTTATACATTGAGAGCCATTTTTTTTCAAATGTTCATACACTGAGAACCGATTTTTGTTCAATGTTGATACACTGAGGGCCATTTTTTGTTCAAAGTTCATACACTGAGAGCAATTTTTTATTCAAATATTCATACACTAAGAGCCATATGTTTGTTCAAATATTCATCGAAGAGAACCATTATTTGTTAAAATGTTCATACACTGAGAGCCATATGTTTTTTCAAATGTTCATATACTGAGAGCCATATAATTGTTCAAATGTTCATATACAGAGAGCCAAATGTTTGTTCAAATGTTCATATACAAAGAGCCCTATGTTTGTTCAAATGTTCATCGAAGAGAGCCATTTTTTGTTCAATTGTTCATACCGTGAGAGCCATATGTTTGTTCAAATGTTCATACACTGAGAGTCATATGTTTGTTCAAATGTTCATACACTGAGAGCCATTTGTTTGTTCAAATGTTCATAGAGAGAGTGCCATGTGTTTGTTCAAATGTTCATACATTGAGAGCCATATGTTAGTTCAAATGTTCATCGAAAAGAGCCAATTTTTGTTTAAATGTTCATACATTGAGAGCCATTTGTTTGTTCAAATGTATATACATGGAGAGCCATATGTTTGTTCAAATGTTCATACAGTGAGAGCCATTTGTTTGTTCAAATGTTCATACACTGAGAGCCATATGTTTGTTCAAATGTTCATACAGTGAGAGCCATTTGTTTGTTCAAATGTTCATACACTGAGAGCCATATGTTTGTTCAAATATTCATACAGTGAGAGCCATATGTTTGTTCAAATGTTCATATACCTATAGCCATAAGTTTGTTCAAAAGTTCACACACTGGGAGCCACTTGTTAGTTCCCATGTTCATACACTGAGAGCTGCTTTTGTGTGCCCAAATTCGTACACCGGAGCCTGCTTTGTGTTAAATAGACCTAACGTTTCAACCAATTTTGCTTTACTTTCGACCCTCTAAAAGAAATAACAATTCTTAGCACAATTAGAAAATAATGGATATAATTTATTAATTCACTGGCTGAGAGAACTGGTGAACTTAGAAAAAAATGGACATAATTCATTAATTCATTGGCTAAGAGAAATGCGGAAATTAAGATAATCCTGGGATTAATGCAATAATTGAGAATATCAATCGATATACTTTTTTTCTTTAAACGATATAACTTTTCCTCATAATTTTAGAGCTAATGTGTCTTTATATCACACCCCATGAAATGCTACCGCACCACACCACACCTCCCCACACCACACCACACCTCCCCACACCACACCCCCAAACAAAAACAAAAAACTTACCCGGAAAACGCTGTAATAGACAGTATGACGTATTCATTCATGCCTATACAGTTTTATTTTGACGTTTTGTCTGATTTAGGCAGATGTTCGCCCGCCTCGAAAAATAGTTTAGCTGCTGTGCAACATCTTAAAAGTTTGAGTTAATATATTACCAAGAAATGCTTCCATACCGAACTGTCGAGGCCATTACGCCTGGCCATTTAAGTATACGGAAAAAAGGGGGGGGGGGCACGACCATGGACAAATTTGGAACCGCTGATTTCTGGCTATAGGGTGCGTCGTTTAATGGCGGAAATCTATTAATAGAACATCTGGGTTAACAATCTGGTCAGTGTCATTAAGATATTAATTAAATGGCTTGTCATGTAAAAGTTCTGGGGTGGATGGGGTGATTTTGCATTAGTTTTTGTTTTGTCTTTATACAGCTGTTCTTTATTACATATATGTATTTTATTTTATTGTCACGTTATGTCTCTTTTTTCTAATATTTTTATGTACAGCGCGGTGAGCCCAGCCCTAGGCTGGGGTACCGCGCTATATAAGACAACTAGTAATAATACTATATATAAGAGTGAGCTATGCTGACATAACGCTTTAAGAACCGTTGTTATTTTGATACGTTCTGACTCTTAAAAACAATCATAGTTATTTTCTATTATTTTTTACGGAAATCGAATAAATTTACATGCGCAAAAAAAAATTATATTTCCCCCTTTTATTTTAGCAAAAGTTTCATTATTATAAATTATAAATGCATTTAAAGTAACAACTAAGAAACTATCTTAAGCATTTTATATGCGTTTGAAAGTTATGCAAACAAATAAAAAATTAAAAAAAGAAACATGATCAAAGAATTACACAGTAATCACATTTATCGGGAAAACCCAAACACCAGTTGCTATTAGTGCGTTCTTTAGTGCGTTGTCAATAATGCGAAATAAAAATAAAATTAATTAGTTCTAAATAATCACGCAAATGACGTCATAGTGCGAATTGCCTATATAGCCAAAGCTAAAAGTTTCTGATTTAATACAAGAGCGTGACAAAACTGATAATGTACATTCCTCTTCTTAAAAGTAAAATTAATAAATATCATTGATTGCTTTTAAATTGCTAAACTGAAATACACATTTAGCTTTGTATTTTTAACATTTAATAAGTTTTTACTTTTTATTCATTCCAGAATGAAACTTTTATGCAATTTATAAAGTATTAAAACTCTACATTTAAAAATAATTATATTAAGAATATGTCGTTTAATTCAATTGCTGTTTCAAAACTACGTAGCCAAATGGCATTTTTAATGCACTTATCACTCATCTAAATAAGAACAAAGCATATTAAATGCAATAAAATTCTTTTTACGTAAGTATGGGGATTACAATCCAGTGGATGATTTATTTATCTTTTAAACTCTGTGTGTGTGTGCGGGGATGTAATACGATACGCCCCAGAATGAATTTGATAAATAATATTTATCGTTGGGGGGGGGAGGGTAGGAAATTGAGGTATTGATGGGATATTGTCATTTTACATATGAACATATGTTTACCAATAAAGAAAATCAATGACGTTAAGAAAACGTAAATAAATTTACATAATTATACCCATGAATATCAAAACCCAATTATTTTACAAAATAATTTAATTTTCAAAATAGAGATTTATTAGAAAGAAAGATAGACACGAAGACAGACAGAAATAAATACAAACAGACAAATAGACAGATACATAGATGATAGATAGATAGATGGGTGGGTGGGTGGATGGATTGATAGATAGATAGATAGATTGATTGATTGATTGATAGATTAATAGATTGATAGAGAGAGAGACAGACTAGATGGATGGATGGATGAATAGTCTAGGATAGGCTATAATAGATTGATAGGCTTGGATAGATGAATAGGCTAGGATATATGGATAGTGTAGGACAGCGGTTCTCAACCTGTGGGTCGCGAACCCTTTGGGGGTCGCACGACCCTTTCCCAGGGGTCGCCTAAGACCATCAGAAAACACATATACTATACGGTTATGACGTAGCATCGAAAATAATTTTGTGGATGGGGGTCGCCATATCAATGGGATTTGTATTAAAGGGTCACGGTATCAGGAAGGTTGAGAACCACTGGTCTAGGATATATGGATAGATGGAAAGATGATAGATGGATAGATGCATGGATGAATGGGTGGGACGATGGGTAGGTGGGACGATGGGTGGGTGGTACGATTGGTGGGTGGGTGGGACGATTGGTGGGTGGGTGGGTGATATGGATAGCATAGAATAGATGTATGGATATATGGATGGATGAGATATGATAGATGGATAAATGGATAAGATGGATGGATAGATGGGATAGGATGGGATATGATAGGATGGGATATGATAGATATATATGAATGGATGAATCGATGGGTTGATAGGAAGTATGAATATGATGGATGGATATGATGGATCGATGCATAGGATTTATGGATAAGATGGATGGATAGGATGTATGGATGGATAGGATGGATAGATAGGATTGGTAGATAGGATGCATGGATAGGATGGATGGATAGGTACATAGAAATCATTCTTGAATAGTTGCGAAAAAGTTAACTATATATATATATTCTCATTTTACATATGAACCTATGTTTACCCATTAAGAAAATCAATGACGTTAACAAAACGTAAATACATTTAGATAATTATACCCATGAATATCAAAACCCAATCATTTTACAAAATAACAATTTAATTTTGTATATATTCATATATATATATATATATATACAAATTAATATATGTATGTATGTCCCCTATGGGGCTCTATACCATTAATCCAAAAGTAGTTTTGGGAGTTGCTGTACACACGCCCGAAAATGTTTTTGAATTATTACACACATTTTACAATATTTCGTTTTGGTACCGGGGCCCTAAATTCTCCCCCCCCCCCCTTTTCTTATGAGCTAAAGTTCATTTCCGTATGCGTTCCTATACCATTCAACCAATGGCGATAAAACTTTGGTAAGTTGTTGTGCGCAGCACAGGTTTCTGAATATGATTATCCATTTTGAAATATTCCTTTTGGGGCCGGGGGCTATATGAGCTATACAAATATATTTTCAATCAGTGCCATTGCCTGGGTGCATGGAAATGAATCAAATATAAGCGACATTTCAGTTTGTGTGTGACATAAGTACAACCATTTTACAATTATGCGTTTTGGGCCGGGAGCCTTATTTTAAAAAAAATGTTTGGACTAAATTTTGAAAAATCCACGCTTCTCACGTGGACAGCTGTATGTTGCCTGCTAACACGTCGAAAAAACTTCTAATTTATTTGTGTACACAGTAGACGGAAAAAACAATAAATATTTTCTATTTTAAAAATTACTTTAAAACTTAATTAAAACACTTTTTTTCATTGAGTGGCATAGCAGCGGATGCCGGGTTCTCGCTAGTATATATATATTTGCGGAAATACAATGTAAGAATTTATGTTTTACAAAAACCTTGTCTTAAAATAGTAACATTACATAATGCGATGTGATATTTTCCGGTCTTAGAGATGACACATCCTAAGCAACACACAACGTTATCACTGCAAACAAGGGCCTCCAGACAATAAAACTGACACGCGCGCCGCATTGTCTGTGCATATAAATGATGTGACGGGTTTGTTCATTATCTCAACATTAGGATGGACATGTCCGTTATCCGTCTTCTAATTTTTATTTTTGAACACGTTATCAGTAAAAATCACAACTGCACGTGATTAAGCACTTTACATTTTTTTAAAACAAATACTTATTTTCAAAGAACAATCGTTCTGTTTGCTCAATCAATTCCCTTCCTCTCATCAAGTGATAAAGTTAACCCCTACCACGCAGACAAAGTCTTATATAGAAGATGTAAAAATGATTCATTACTCTTTAATCGCTTGAACTTACCTTGTCGATGCCCCAGCAGAGCGTTCATTTTTTGTGCATTTATCGCATCTGTGTCATTTATTTGCTTTTATTATGTACAGCGTGGTGAGCCCAGCCCTAGGCTGGGGTACCACGCTATAGAAAACTACAAATAATAATAATAAATAATGTGTTTGATTTCTTTATTACAACTAGTTGAACAAAAGTAAGCTGTGTTCTAAAATGTAAAAAGAAATAAAACATTAATCTTAAACAACGGGACAAAACACAGATACAGATTTCTCCCCAAAGAGTGACGAAAAGACGAAACAAAAATTACATCTATTGGGTCTAGGTAGCCTTTGCCCTTGACAGCGTTTGTGTTAAAGATTAACCTTAAATAAATTAGAACAGTTATCTGACGATATCAGAGAGAGTATGTATTTCATTTTTTTAGCAAATGATATTAAAAAAATATCCCTTCTTGTTTAATCCAGGTTGTTTAATGTAGGAGCCCATGGGTCAATCATTTTTATACAAAATCCTTAATATTTAATGAATGATCTGCAAGCACCGAAACAGCACAATGACATTTTTTTGCATCCTACAAAAAATGAAATGTCAACGACAAAGCCTCAAGTAAAATCCAATGAAATTGAGGGGATGAATCTGGGTTCTTGTTAAATAACGAATAAATATGAAACAAGATAAATGGAAAACCTTAAAACGTCTCGGCAAAATGCCTTCTGTTTTTGAACAAAACAGTACAAATATGGAGAATATACAAAAAAAAAAAAAAAAAAAAGAACTGCGGTGTTAAATAAGAGTGCCAAATAATGGACAGAACTATAAAAACTCGAATGTTTCATATAGTTGAAATTAAGATTTTCCAGCGTTGTACTTGCCATTAATTAACTTAAATGACTTTTGCGATTTGGAAGACATCTCCGGGGGGTGAAAAATTATCATCTCTCATCCCTATCATTTGTGGAGATATGGCCTTGCGCTTTTCATTTTTGTGTGTCATAAAAGCTACGTGTGTGTTGTAAACTAGAATTAAGATGACACAGTTTCTTTCGGTTCTGGTAAAATTGTGTCTATCTGTTTGTGACTAAGTGTCAAGGGTATGAAATCAATGTAGATAAGTTGGTATGTAAAACATGTTTAGTTAGAGAGTATATGTTTAGCTTTATATCGTGTGAGAATGTTGTGACGTAGTTGGGCAGGGGAAGTGACGGTTTAGTTATTGTGTAGAACGTTGTGGAAGTAAGATGTGCTCCTTGTAGCTCCAGCCTGTATTCCTCATTGATTATTAAAGTTATAGTTAGTACGAAAAGACTTGAGTTTATTCACTAATAATTGGAATAGTAAGACCTATTACAACGTGTTGTGAGAACTTGATGAATGACCCAATCCAGGAAGACATAGGAGTTGACACTAAGCTAGTAATCGTGAAACTGTGAATTCGTTAAGTCTTCAGTTAAGGGATTAAAATTCGCAGTGCCTGCCTAATCTATAAGAAATGTGACGCGGCTGCGCTGTTCTTATAGAAATAGCGTGGTCCTTAAGTCGTTAGGGGAAGGCCAGTTATAAGTTATTTCAAGTTGTTTGCCATAATTAGTGGATGTGTCTACAATATTCTTTCTGCCTTTATCCTGGTGCTCTGTGTTTTGCTTCTATTTCCTCACACAACATGCCACTTGACTCACCGTCAGGCTATCTCCATTTAACTTCTGTCTCCATCTGGCTTCTGTTCCCGTCTAACTTCTGTTCCCGTCTAACTTCTGTTCCCGTCTAACTTCTGTTCCCGTGTAGCTTCTGTTCCCGTCTAGCTTCTGTTCCCGTCTAGCTTCTGTTCCCGTCTAACTTCTGTTCCCGTCTAACTTCTGTTCCCGTCTAACTTCTCTTAACCTAATTTCTTCCCTAAAGGTCCTGACAATATCAAGTCAGTTGTATCTCATGATGGACGAGGTTTTAGCAACATGTTTCTCCATCAGTGTTGTAGCTTTGGATATATCTTCTTGTCATGCACTTCCTTAGTTTCAATTTGTTTACGCATCGTTCTTCGGGGTTGGAAGTAAAATGAAAGTACTATTAAAATAACCATCTTTTCTTCGGTACAAAGAAAGTGCCCTTAGATTTGCCCCCTTCCGTTCAATTACAAGGAAAGTACTCTTACATCGACAATCTTACGTGAAGTACAATGAACTTATCCTTAGATTGACCATCTTCCGTGCAGTACAATGAAAGTATCCTCAGATTGACCATCTTCCGTGCAGTGCAATGGAAGTAAGTTTGGACTGCCCATCTTCCGGTGCCCCGCTGAGGTGGGGGGGGGGGGGGCAGAGGTCCATTTATTTCTCGGAATGTCCAACCAATAACAACAGACTACAGCAAACTTAGATGACAAAGTTAAAGAAGTCTCATGGAAAATGTTTGTGAGATGCAAATAATTTATGTAAATTTACTATATAAGTTAAGCTTTAGTTATGATTAAATACAAATTCAAACGTTAGGCAAACGCCTTCATCAGTACATAAAAGAAAATAATTATAAATCAAATGTACATAATACACGTATATCTTACCTTTACCTAAAAATGAAAGAATTTAATATAAGATTTGGCAAAGGTCACTAACAAAATTAGAAGAGCAGAAAGAAAAAGTGCATTTTTTGGGTGGGTGGGGGGTGGGGGCCTTAAAAAAACTCCTGGGAGCTTCTGGCAAAGTTAAAAATTATACAGACAAACGATGAAGAGTTCCCAAATTATCTTTGTCTCAGTTACATCAAAGATGATGGCAATTAACACATCATGATTTTTAAATGACGACAAAATTACCAATCAAATTCAAAAAGAATAAAAAAGAATGCCTTTTTATATTACCAGCTGCCTCTGCGCTGTCTTGTCTTGTCTCTGCCTTGTCTCTTCCTTGTCTCTTTTATGTCTTGTCTTGTCTCTGCCTTGTCTCTTCTTGTCTCTTTTATGTCTTGTCTTGTCTCTGCCTTGTCTCTGCCTTGTCTCTGCCTTGTCTCTTTTATGTCTTGTCTTGTCTCTGCCTTGTCTCTTCTTGTCTCTTTTATGTCTTGTCTTGTCTCTGCCTTGTCTCTGCCTTGTCTCTGCCTTGTCTCTTTATGTCTCTACCTTGTCTCTGCCTTGTCTCTTCTTGTCTCTTTTATGTCTCTGTCTTGTCTCTGCCTTGTCTCTGCCTTGTCTCTGCCTTGTCTCTTTTATGTCTCTGTCTTGTCTCTTCTTGTCTCTTTTATGTCTCTGTCTTGTCTCTGCCTTGTCTCTGCCTTGTCTCTGCCTTGTCTCTTTTATGTCTCTGCCTTGTCTCTTCTTGTCTCTTTTATGTCTCTGTCTTGTCTCTGTCTTGTCTCTGCCTTGTCTCTTCTTGTCTCTTTTATGTCTCTGTCTTGTCTCTGCCTTGTCTCTGCCTTGTCTCTTCTTGTCTCTTTTATGTCTCTGTCTTGTCTCTGCCTTGTCTCTGCCTTGTCTCTTCTTGTCTCTTTTATGTCTCTGTCTTGTCTCTGTCTTGTCTCTGCCTTGTCTCTTCTTGTCTCTTATATGTCTCTGTCTTGTCTCTGCCTTGTCTCTGCCTTGTCTCTTCTTGTCTCTTTTATGTCTCTGTCTTGTCTCTGCCTTGTCTCTGCCTTGTCTCTTTATGTCTCCGCCTTGTCTCTGCCTTGTCTCTTTCGTGTCTCTACCTTGTCTCTGCCCCGCCTCTGCCTTGGCTCTGCCCTGTCTCTACCTTGTCTCTGCCCCAACTCTGCCTTGTCTTTGCCCTGTCTCTGCCTTGTCTCTTCCTTGTCTTTGCCCTGTCTCTTCCTTGTCTCTACTCTGTCCCTGCCTTGTCTCTGTCCTCTCTCTGCCTTGTCTCAGCCTTGTCTCTGCCCTGTCTATGCACTGTCTCTGTCCTGTCTCTGTCCTGTCTCTGTCCTGTCTCTGTCCTGTCTCTGTCCTGTCTCTGCCCTGTCTCTGTCCTTTCTCTGTCCTGTATCTGTCCTGTCTCTGCCCTGTCTCTGTCCTGTCTCTGTCCTGTATCTGTCCTGTCTCTGCCCTTTCTCTGCCCTGTCTCTGCCCTGTCTCTGCTCTGTCTCTGTCCTGTCTCGGCCCTGTCTCTGCCCTGTCTCTGTCCTGTCTCTGCCCTGTCTCTGCCCTGTCTCTGTCCTGTCTCTGTCCTGTCTCTGTCCTGTATCTGTCCTGTCTCTGTCCTGTCTCTGCCCTGTCTCTGTCCTGTCTCTGTCCTGTCTTGCGCTCTATTAATATAAACAGTTTAAGCTGTGTTAAAGCTAAGTAGATTAAAGACACTAATAATGAGAATTGTTTTAACGTGGCGCTTAATTCAGCGGTGTTAAGAAATGGGAGGAAAATCTATTCATAAAGCCATCCCTTAACAGAAGGCATTCGCGTATTAGTTTAAAACATTTATTTTTACGCCCAAATTATATGAGATAAATCCTGGAGATGTATCAAACTCGATTTATTTACCCCAGTAACCTGCTGTCTTAAGACACGTCTTTACTGTGGCTTGCTGCGTACAGACAAACAATTGAACATGCTACTCATAATATAGTGGTATACACAACTGAATATGTTACTCGCCATGAACGGTTTAAAAGACTGGATATGTTACACACACCAAGGGGTGTCTAGACAACCTAACTTGACGCAGATTAATGGCGCACAGGCAGTCTGGTATAACATATCTTCCTAATAATAGAACATTTTAAATGCATCCCAGACTTATAATTTGTCTACTGAAGAGTGGGGGAGTGGGTGGGTGCCGTGCAAGGGGCGCTATCTCTGATCACCAGAGGTGCCTTGCTGTAATTTGAAGACAGCCGCTAATTTGTTTACTGCCCCGCGCTTGATTATGGCCATCGACGGTTTCCATGGTGATTATATTATATCTGCGCTTGAACGTGTGGCCAGGGATATATGATATACAAGGGCTCAACCGAAACAGTTTTTTTTTACACTGCGCCCGGGTATTTTGAGAAATTACCCGGTGGGTCCTAATGCTTGCAAGTGTTGCAAAAAAAAAGTCCACTTCTCATTTTCTGTAGACAGTCCTACAGACAGTCCTACAGACAGTCCTACAGACAGTCCTACAGACAGTCCTACAGACAGTCCTACAGACAGTCCTACAGATTGTCCTACAGACAGTCCTACAGACAGTCCTACACCCTACCCGTGGAACGTTATTGATTAATATAATAGTCTCATCCATCTAAAAGAAAAGAAATTTAACTAATTCAACCGCCATGCATGATGCTCACTGCGTGACAGGCTTTTTCCACACACTACTATTGATATAAAACATGCGGGGTAGGGAGTGGAGTGGCGGCTTTGAAGAGGCAGCAGGACACACCAGAGGCAAAATATAAGAGCTATTTTAAAAAAAGTACAGTTTGCGCCATATTATATAGTAATCTAATTCCCACATCTAGAACGCGTACGTGCGTCTGTCAACGAGTATATGGTAGGCACTTGATGGAAATGGGTCTCTCCTAGGAGGAAGTGTATTTCATAGTTTAAGTATTGTCTTTGCACACATTGTTATAGGGGGAACGAGTTTGGAAGAAGATGGCAGATAAAGTTCCGAGAGAGAGTAACATAGATAGCATAAAGTAACTGCTTTATGCAGGATAGCAAGAAGAAATTGTGCACGTCAACGGAATGGGAAGTCTCTCATTGTGCTGTCAAGGGAATGGGAAGTCTGTCATTGTGCTGTCAAGGGAATGGGAAGTCTGTCATTGTGCTTTCAATGGAATGGGAAGTCTGTCATTGTGCTGTCAATGGAATGGGAAGTCTGTCATTGTGCTGTCAATGGAATGGGAAGTCTGTCATTGTGCTGTCAACGAAATGGGAAGTCTGTCATAGTGCCGTCAATGGAATGGGAAGTCTGTCATAGTGCCGTCAACTGAATGGGAAGTCTGTCATTGCACCGTCAACGGAATGGGAAGTCTGTCATTGTGCTGTCAATGGAATGGGAGTTCAAAAGCGTATCCCCAAAGGCCACTATCGGAATGAATTCAGCTTATGGCTACTTTAGGGGCTGATAAATGCACTGCCCTCAACACTTGAAATGCACCCCCCCCCCCTTTTGTTACAATCTGAAAGAAGCACGGCCTTGGTCTTTGGATTGGGATATGATCCCTTTAAGATAAGATAAGATACAATTCTTTTATTCATCCAAACAAATGGGAATGTAAGTCTCAAAGATGTGTCAACATAAACAAGGTTTGGATAGTTTTATTTGTGCAAAATTTCGAAAGTCATCTTAAAGTCATCTTTTTAAACACTGTCCATGTTTGGTGAGTTCACCTACTCGCTCTCATTTCTAATCATGCACACATCGAGAATCGTATACCTTATTCCAACACTAGATAATGTTTAAGAAGTCGGTCTATAAAAATATTATATTTAACAGGGATGTGCGACCATGTGTAAGAATCCCTCTTACAAATATATAAATAATAATATATTATGAGATATGTCATATGTAAGGGTAACACGTGACACCACCAAGTCACCACAGGATGTCCAGGTTCCTATAATGACATGTCAGACACAGACCCCTGACAAGATGACCTGAGTACGCGGGGCTGCGTCCTTCCTGCGGAAACTACAGATCCATACACGCCTTCGGTTTCCCCTCGCATAATTCAACAGCTTTGCAGTGGTTTATCTTAAACTCAATTTTTAAAACAGAAAATTGAAAGGTCAGCGATGAGTATGAATTTATTTGACACAAATCCAATGCACATATTTAAGCAATACCTTGTTTTTCTGTACAATAAAATATGTTTGTTTTGAATGTGTTTCTTTCTGTATTTGTCACCTAGTTTCTGGACTCTTTAAATCTGATTATATGTAGGTGGCAATAAAAAAATCTTACTTATGTCATCGGCGTATTTATAAAGAAAAAAAGCTAAAGAGTACCTCGCCTGGAATGTCTTAAATGTGTTGACGGGCATCTTTCTGTCTATTAACTCCTTCGACAGCTTCGCTCCTCCGCAGACACGCAGACACGCGTAACCTTTTGAGGAGTCCGGTATGTATGTATGGCATCTTTCCGTCTACGAGAGACGATAGATTTATCTTTTCTGATTGCAGCTCTTGGTGTGGCTAGTGAGACCGATTCTCGAGTGGCAGTCTCTTTTAGAGTCTTTTGCATGTCCCACGAAAGTGGTGGAGCAGTGTTTTCTGGCCTTTCTCTGCGCTTTCTTTAAAGCTGCTTCCGACCCGTAGAGCTCCTCAGCACGTAGTGATCCTTCCTTCACGATGCTCCGCCATGTGGATCGATCCTCCGCCAGGTCCTCCCAATTTAAGATGTTGATGTTGGCCGCCTTCATGTCTCTTTTGCATATGTCTAAGTATCTGAGATGAGTCCGTCCAACTGACATTTTCCCTGTCTCCAGCTCGCTGTACAGCACGTCCTTAGGTATGCGACCAGGGTGCATTCGCTTGCCGTGCCCAAGCCAGCGGAGGCGTCTTTGGATTAAAATGGCTGGGACGCTGCACATATTTGTTTGAGACAGGACATCCGTGTTGGGGACTTTTTCTTGCCATTTGATGTCAAGGATGCGGCGCAGGCATCTGAGGTGGAAGCCATTGAGCCTTTTTTCGCGCCTGGTGTATGTGGTCCAAGACTCGCATCCATAGAGGAGTGCGCTCAGTACGCAGGCCTGGTAAACCTGCAGCTTAGTTCTTGTTGTAAGTTTGGCATTGGACAAGAATCTTTTCTTCAGTCTCGCCATGATAGTTGCGTCCTTCCCTATCCTACCACTTATCTCATCCTCCATTGAGAGGGTGCTCGAAATGTTCGACCCTAGATATGTGAATCTGTCAACAGCATCCACGTCGCAGTCGTGGATGGAGATAGTGGGGAGAGAGTCAAAACAATACAAACCAACCAACAAACTCCAGTAAATAATCCTTCATTAAATGTTAGTTTCTTTGTGTCCATTATGCCTTTCAGCAAAATGTCTCGTTACTAATTTGACTTAAAAATCGAGCAATGCATGAGGAGATTACACTTTTTTATCATGTCTGTTTCAAAAGAAATATTTATTTAAAGCTGACCGTGGGTCTGGAGCCGTCAAAGTCAGAACGCAGCGTAGGTTTTTGTGCACCAGGTGCCCATTTAGTGAATACGATCTTGCACTGATCCAAAATGGGTTATTTTTTAATCGGTGTGCATAGCATCGTCTTGAATTTTAAGACGGAGACAAAATAATGATAATTAAAAAGTTTTTCTGTAGTGCAAGTATTTGGCTCCACTGACATAAGGGAATAAAATGATTGGCCTGATGAGATATTTGATTGTCCTCTTATGATATAAATTGATAATCTTGATTTGACATGAAGGCATTGGCCTAATGGTACATGATGAGATTGTTCTTTGGATAAATGAAGTGTCTGTCCTTAAGAGACATTGAGTAAATTGCCATTGGGGACATTGAATGACTGTCCCGGGGGAGAAATGAAACGATTTCCCTCATGGCAGTGGGGCATGAAGGGACTGCCCCTTAAAGGGAAACTAAAGCAAGGGTTCTTAAACAGGAATAACCCCACCCTCTGGGGGGTACGAGAATAATATTTTTTTAAAATTTGTGTCATTGCTAGTTTTTGCTAACTTTTAAACTAGCAGTGACTAGCACAAGTTAAAAAAACATTTTGTTTATGTAGCAACCGATGTTTTATAATGGGTTTGTTTCGCTTAAATTTGTAATGGTGTATTTATCTGGCTTATAGCATGTTAATGAAAGATGAAAAACTAGCATAGCTGCATTCTATAAATATATTTATTTATCTTTTCACAACACAGTTTATGCACTTGGGAGTGGAGTGTGGGAAATGTTTTGAAATCTTAAGGGGGTGTGGCATTACAAAAAAAACCCACTAAAAAAACAAAACAAAAATAAACACCCCCCCCCCCCCCCCCCAGCATTTAATGAGGAAATCAATTTATCATAGGCACCATTTGTTACACACGGAACAATTTCATCCAATCAGTCAGTGTATGGCTCAACAACAAATGAATTGGTTTCGGATACCTGATAAGAATTCATGTCAAAAACCTGCATTGCACGCGTGTAATGGCAGGCACTCCGGTTTCAGGAATATTAATTGAAAAAACCGTGTTGGCCCCAAATGATTATGAGGAGAACATTTACATTTTAAACGTTACTCTATCGAAGTGTTATTCACTACGTGTTCGCTAATAAAGCTTCGTGAGATCTTTTCCGAATACAAACCCGAGCAAAGCACGGGTAAATTGGCTAGTCTTCTATATAAAGCCCAGTGTGACTACGTTCGTTATTTGTTTGTTTATTTGTTTGTAGGTGGGTCGATCGATCACGAGAAAACCAAACAATGGATCGCAACCAAATTTGACATGGTCATTCCTACTGACCTACATATGGTTCCTAGTAAGTGCGGCATAATCCCCTTATCTAAAAAACGATAATTTAAAAAAAATTAAACTGTAGACGGTAAAGATTAAATTTAAAAAATCATATTGTAACACAACGAGTAAATGGTACTCAGTCACATTACTGTATTATTTATTCCTATGCACGGTGGTGTAATGATTTAATCATAGGATGAGAATAAGGGGAACTAGTTTTTGTGGCGAATGAGTATGTCATGATTTTACAGAGAGTAAGGCTGGACGCCATTGAGGGTGCACGTTTTTTGGTCAGAGAGAGACGGAAGCCATATTTCAATGTGATATGAATTCATGGATAGAATAATATCAAAGTGTGTAATATTTCTTATGTTATATTGTAACTACATCTGTTACATGGATTTAACTAATTCAAGAATTATATTTGTATCAATAATGTGAATAAAGAACTGTGTGATATATCGGACCTATTCAATTCTTGAGATGAGTGAATAAAATTAAGGATGACAGAGGTAACAGAAAGAAAGGACCATAGGCAAACATGAAGTATTATATAACATACTGAATACACAATGACATTCAGTAATGTTACACATATTGAATTGCTTCGGGGGCCGTTCAAGAAAATTCATTTTTGGCATGCGTTTTTGACAAGCTTTTTATTCAGTATATCTATTAAATGAAGGTTTTTGTTTTGCTGGTGCATGATTTCAAATAAAGCTCTATGCTATGTTCTTTCAAAAATTATACTTTAGAACAATCACATAAGTCAGGGGCGCTCATGAAGGGTGATTTGGGATACCTACAGTCACTATCATACTTAACTTGATCAGTAATAAACAGGAATCGCCCACCAAGAACATATAATAAGATGCACTCAAAACAAATCGGATATAAAATGTGTTTTACTTAGGAAATGGCGAGATATACAAGTGAACTGACGGCCAGATAGACAAGGGAAATGACGGCCAGATAGACAAGGGAAATGACGGTCAGATAGACAAGGGAAATGACGGCCAGATAGACAAGTGAACTGACGGCCAGATAGACAAGGGAAATGACGGCCAGATAGACAAGGGAAATGACGGTCAGATATACAAGTGAACTGACGGCCAGATAGACAAGGGAAATGACGGCCAGATAGACAAGTGAAATGACGGCCAGATAGACAAGGGAAATGACGACCAGATAAACAAGTGAAATGACGGCCAGATAGATAAGTGAAATGACGGCCAGATAGACAAGTGAAATGACGGCCAGATAGACAAGGGAAATGACGGCCAGATAGTCAAGTGAAATGACGGCCAGATAGACTAGTGACACGACGGCCATATCACTCGATTCGACTTGTATGAGTGACCAAATGAGAAGCTAGGGTCCAGCACACAAAGTCGTCGTACCTCTAACTTAGTTTGAGTGAACGTGGTAAAGTGTAACCTGGGGTGCACCCGCCACTATCACGACACCCACAGCGGGTGTTAAACAGTTACGGTATTCCTTTTAAGCGCCAGCTTGACTCAAATACCTTCATATTAAATTATGTATAGTAAGCTTTACAGACAGAGAGAGAGAGAGAGAAGGTGAGAGAAGTAATAGAGAGGAGGCGCAAGTGACAGAGTAAAGAGAGAGTGATAAAGAGGAGAGAAAGTTATGACAGAGAGGAGAGAACGAGACAGGGGGTGATAGAGACAGAGAGAGGGGGGAGAGAGAACGAGACGGAGTTCGAGAGAGAAGAGAGAGTGGGATAGAGAGAGAATGTGAGAGAGAGGGGGAGGGAAAGAGTGAGTGAGAGATATACATTTATTGTGGATAACAATTTCACTAATGCCAATCATTTAACATACGTGATAATTTAATCGAAGGTGATTAATCATGGCATACATTTTCAGGGACTTTCAGTATGCTGACGACACGGCCCACAATGCTGAATCAGTGGTCGATATACAACGCAGTGTTGCTAACGTCTCAGAAGCCTGCACATAGTAGTATGGTCTACCATTAACACAAATAAGACTGAGGTCCTGCCCCAACCAGATCAACAAAAACCTTACACAGGACCCATCGTACAAGTCAATGGCGAACGGCTTTTAAAATTGTAAGCAGCTACTCTTTCATCGGCAGAACGCTGTCCAAAAGCGTAAATATTTGATAATGAGGCAAACTTTCGAATTGCAAATGCCTGCGCAACAATCGGGAAAATGTCAAAGAAATTATGGACAAAGAGAGGCATTAGCGTCCAAACCAAAAAAAATGTTTTCCAAGGCAGCTATGCTCCCAAAGTTATTATATACATTTGAATCATGGGCAGTCTGTCAATGTCATGCTAGGAAACTAAACCGTTTTAACACGATGAGTTTCCGAAAAATCCTCTAAATAAAATGGCAAGACAAAAGTCCTAGACACTGAAGGACATACATAAGCAGGTCTCCCCAACATACACACCATATTAAATGCAGTCCCAGCGTCACTGTGCGCGCCTTGTCGCGAGAATGTCAGACATACGCTTGCCCAAAAAAATATTTTATGCGTAAACTCAAGCATGGCTGGGGTTGATAAAAAACGTTTTAAGGACACGCGGAAAGTATTTTTGAAATCATTTCACAATGACCCGGACATGTGGGAACAGTCCTTAAGAGGTTGAGAATTGTTGCGCTCTTCCATACACACTGTCTCAATACAACATGAGGCTGACAGAACAGCTGCTGCAGAACATATAAGGCAAAGCGGAAAAGCCCGAGCTAACTCTGTACCTGGAGTTGTCCCATCCATCCTGGCACCTTCTGCACCAGAACATTTCGTGCCAGAATCTGCCCGATCAGCCATCTGCGCACCCACATACAGACTCAGCCACTGCAACAAGCCGGTGTTTTAAATGGTCATGATCTATTTTAAATGGTGGAATTACCACTCAGTATTTTCAAGTAAACCGATGAGACACATTAACCTAACAAAAAATCAATAAACCATTTTAGAGCAGGGTCATCGCCTACAAAACATCACCCCCCTCCCCCCCCCACCGCTCCCAAGATTCAATCAACCGCTCACATTCAAACACTTTTGAAGCTGTTATAGATTATTTCAGGTTTCACAAGCTTGTCTGAGGGATGACAACAACGTTACCTTTCTCAAAGTCGCCATCTTTTAGCTTCTGCCGTGGCCTGTATTCAGATGATTATTTTTCAAATAATCAGAAATTAACGCTTACGACAAATATAGCGAACTTCCGTCTTTTTAAATACTTTATATTTCTAGTTTTTTTTTAATCGGTCCCTTCTGCTGAGGAAGGCTCTTAGCCGAAACGTACTTCTTGTATCGTCCTGTCTTTCTATTTCCAGCTTCCACTTAACATGTTCTTCTATTTCCTTCACGGAGCTTGAATTCAGTCTTTTATTTATGACACTAAATGATTAGGTCGTCCTTAAGTCCTACTCAAGCAGCTTACTTCACAAGAAAAAGTGGTAGTTTTGTTGTATACATTATTATTATTGTAATAGATGGTGAAATGCTCGTCATATTAAACAACCCTTAAAAAAGTTTTTGGTATAAATCCTGTATAGGCATTTTTTATTAATTAAGTTATATAAATAGTCTAATGTCACGCCTGCTTTTATACTGCAGAATTATTTCAACCCACTACTTCAGAAAAACAAAAGAAAATTTTTACGCACCAAACGCACTTGCGATATTCTTTGTTTAAGAATCTCATTTAGCGCAGTTATCGGGAATTTTATTTCGTGAAATCAGTGTCATCATATTTGCTTCATCTTATTTGCATAATCAAAAGCATTGGTACAAGTTGATGTTTGTGAGGAAAAAAAAAACCTGTTCCGTTCTGCACATCGTGGTATAGATGACGTCCAGAAAAAAAAAGATAGTATTGCTTAGTGATAAGCTGCTACCCCGAAGGAGGGTTCCGCTGACCAATGATAATTAAGAGAGTTCTCTCACCACGACATTGTCAAACTCTTTTCTTCCACTATCCATGTCTAATTATTTTTCAATTTAAAATCCAATCCATTTCTTGCAGACAATTTTCTCTGTCCTTACTCTCTACAGCCAGATGTTTCAGCACCATCTTAGCCTGTCCTAGCAACAAACCTACCCGTAATCCTATCTGGGTGAAGGCTTCCTTATTTCCTACATGTATTTTTTCCAACTTGATACCGGAAATTCTCAAGACATCGGTGGCACAATATTGACGTGTTTTTAGACGTCTGCAGCAAAATATTGAAGTGTCTTTTAGACATCGGCAGTTGGCGTGAAGTGTCAGGTCTCCGACTTAATCTGCATCAAAACGAAAAATCACCCCCCCCCCCCCCCTAACCCCAACTACTAATGGTAACAATCAGACAAAAAAAAATTAACGAACATTAAAAAAAAAAGTTTTAGTAATATTTTAATCATGTTGGGGTTTTCGTCTGCTTTGAAGATGATTCTAGACCAGCGCTTCGCAATTCTTTTTTTTTTACTTGAGCATTTTATTGACCTCCGTGGTCACCTTGCCTGTTATGAATATAAAAATCCCACAACTCTTTCTATGTGCGTCACATCATTTTAGCAACAGTTCGTGGCTCCCATGAAATATGTTGAGGCTCCATGGGGACCTTGTGACCCATGTTGAGAAACGCTGGTCTGGGGGCCACATTAACAAGGTAATACTGTTATAATACATCGATATAGTAATACTGCACTATCTGTTTGACAAGGTGTCTGTCAATGGCCAATCAATTTGAAATGGTGTCTGATAATGCACTATCAATTTGACATGGCGCTTGCTCCTGCACTATCAATTTGACAAGGTGTCTGCAACTGCATTTTTGACATGGTGTCCGCGTATGTTCAAGGGTGTGTTGAAACAATAACTTTTGTTAACTAAAAATAGACTAAGCCGTCACTTAGTGCACATCGCCAATGGGAGGCAGAAAATAAGCTGACTACCCAGGGCGCTGCTTTGGCGAGTGCCACCTTGACACTAATTTCAATAATCTTTGAATTAATTTAACAGGCCCTTTTGACAATGGTGTGTCGCAGATTGGATATTTTAGTATCAAGTGTTACACTGAGATATTCCTTCATCTTCAAAGGTTATGGTAAATAAACAAGTACTATTTAAATAATATAAACCTTAGTCATTTACAGAGCATAAGTCAACGATGTTTTATAGCTTGGACTTCAGAGAAAATTTCCAATGACGGCTTTATCAGATAATTAGCATGCATTTCCTTGTAAGCGAAACTGCTGAAACATGCAGGCTACATTTTTGTTTTGGATCTGTAAAGTTCTAGTTAAATAAAAAGAAGTGGAAAAATATACAAGCGACTAAAATATTATATTTTTAATATAATATTTGTGTCTGTGTGTAAATATAATTTTTAAATACATTTAACACTGCAATGTCAAGTATTCAAATTAAAATGTGTCACCAATTAAAATATTTACCGTAACTACAATAAAATATCTCAAACATAATTTTTTTGTTAGAGCAACCTGGAGTGAAAATCACGAGACAGGTTATTTACGTAACAGGAAATGGGATGGCATGTCTTTCACCATCTCCCCATTACTCGCCTCCATGTTGATTGTTGTGCTGACTGCTCCAATCTAACCGTGCACCCATCTGATCTACTGAAGGGGGTCCATTTCAACGATCACGGTAATCCACCACAACACCTACCTCACACGTTGGTGTATTGTATCTCTCAAATTTCACCCACTTTAACAAACCCCACAACCCCCCAAATTATCCTGCTCCCTTCCCTACCCCACAAAAAGTCCCCGATGCTCCCTACCCCAGAGTTGGGCGGCACCGAAGCTATCGCGGTGTTCCACGACGAGTTGGCGGGAAGTATACAATGGCTGCTGGTATCATTGTGCCAATGCGTTGTGAAACGTACGCGCCTTTTACTTTCTTTCGTGGAAAGGTTGTTGTAGGTTTCTTGATTAGCTCTACGATAACTACAATGTTTAAGGAATTGGAGACGGCTGCCAGTGATTGTATCCGTATTTGTTTCAAACGTTGTGTGCTGTTTATTTCAACAATGTAGTGAGTGGATTACAAAAATTTAAGACATTTTGGAAACGATTTTAATTAAACAATTGTTCGTGTTTTACATTCTTGGCGTGCTCAATTTTTCTAAGGTGAGTATTTGGTTAAATGATAGAGTAGTTTTTTTAGTAATTTTTCTTCCTTTAAAAAAAAAAAATTACAATTAATTTTTTCCACCGCTCTTTGATATTAATATGATGTTTTAGTAAAGCCGCTCAAACAATTGTCATGGGTGGATTGTTTTGTAAAAAAATGTGTTAAAATAAATTGTGAGAGAAAATGACAATGTCCGAGTAAGCTATAACTAGGTTTCAACAATGTAGGACAATAAAGCCATGGATGACGTATACAAACAGTCCATATTTAATATCGTCAATCAGCTGACAGAAATTGTATATATTTTATTCAACAGTTTTAAAACTAAATAAGTTGTTGAACACATTATTCATATCCTTTACTTACATTTGACCACCGAGAAAGGTCAGTCTACAATCGGTAAGTTTGGATGTTATTTCAAGTGCTTTGAAATTAAACCAATTAGTTCCGTCGGTCCCCGAAAATTATTGCAATATCATTTTAAGAACCCTTGTAGACTATCATTTCACTACAGTTGTCTCTTTAGACGAAGATAAGGGTTCAGAGAAACGAGCATCCACCTTTCACAATCAAAACTATAATATTGATAAAAATATGTTTTTTTAAAGTGCCAAGCGGTCCTCAAATGTGGCTTATAATAAAGTCTGAATTTTTACTTGACGACTTTTTGAAAACTTGTTGAATTTGATGAGAACATTTGACAATATATATATAAATATTGTATATTTATATATAAAAGTAAGTGTTAATTAACTTTAATACACAGTGTTTGCCACGAAAAAGTAGCCAGCCTTATGGCATTATGTATGACAAGACGAATAAATAATTGATTTGTTTTTTCCCTTCCATTTCTTACCCATAAGTAACATAAGATTCCAGGACCGCTGTAAGGGGATCTGCTGTAAGGGGACCGCTGTAGGGGATCGGCTGTAACTCGGGGATACCTGAATAAAGACACCCCTCACCCAATCATCTTGTTGTACAATCACAGGAAGCCGGGACACCCTTTTGTGACCCAACGTGTATATCACAGACACTGGAAGCTTAGAACCATAAACATGTTTTCACCCGCAAGAATTGTTGCAGATTTAAGCAGCCTGGAGGAAATCATAACGTGTCCTCGCTACCCGGAGAATTGACAAAGCTGTGGTGTACCCGGCCCAACCAAAAAAATCATTTGTTGAATGTATGAGTCTGTAGATGATCTGTTGGTAAACGGCCACGAGTGAGGACAACGAGAGGTTTGCAAACATGGGGCCTATCGAGTGTTAATTCTGGTACATGCCACGATGTACCCAGAAAGAAAGCTTGCGTGTTGACGGAGGGCTAGCAGAGATGGGAATGTCGTGGCACTATTGTTCCGCAATCAGACGTCTTTAGGTTTAATTAAACAACCCTTAAAAACAAAGTTTTTCGTTTAAATCATTTATAAAATGTAATTTCGAGGTATTTTAGAGAAAGTGTGCCCGGGGGGGGGGGGGGGGGTATTTGACAAAAGATGCTTACAAGTAACGCACTTTATAAGAGTCCCAATTACTGCTCCACACCCAAGGCCCGCAACCTCACATTTTTTTTCAAACCCCTGAACTATATTAATATTCTTATGACCCATCCGCTTTTACACCGCAGATTTATGTCACTAACTATTTTGAAAATAAAAAGAAAATATTACGCAACAAACGCACAATTTAAAAAAAAAGAATCTCATTTGGCGCAATTATCGGGAATTTCATTTCGTGAAATCATTGTCATCATATTTCCTTCATTTTTGAAAGAACTGATGCATGACAGTTTAATCTTTGATTTACATTCATTGTCATAAATTTACTGATAAAATTATTTACGAAGTAATTTATGTGGGAAATTTTGTACAGATTGTTATAAGAGATCATTAAAAAAAACCAAAAAAAACAACAACACGGGTTTTAACATTCTTCTGCCGCAAGATTACTACCACTATAACTAGGACTCCAGGATGCTTAGTGGAACTATTAAGTCGCGGAGGAACTTTTAAATAACCTCACTTCCACACGCAATGTAATACACGTTCAGGGCAACAACGATATTTGATATAAATGGAGTTTGACACAATTAATTTCATACCTCGACTAAAATAATAACGCCCGTGTGTCTGCGCGCGTGTTTGTCTGTGTGTCTATAATTTTATACGGTATAGCTGGTATAAGCAAAAATGTTTCATTTTCAACTCAGAACATTGGCCCATCATTATTATGTTGCTTTTCAAAGCATGCCCCAGACTAGTCGAAAACGTTCCGTGGCGGTCAGAGGTAGGGGGCATGGAGGAAAGAAAAACACAGAGGATTAGTTCACAAAACCCGGCCAGTCGACCAGAGAAGTAAGAGGTTCAGACAACGAGGGGAGCAATCATTAACCCAGGACTCCCACGTCTGGCCTTTTCAGTTTTGACTTTTCTGTCCCGATTTGACACCAATCAATGTTATCCATGCTCTGCTTTTTCTTTCGATTCTGTAAATAAAAGTATATTTTTCTGGAATTTAAAACAAATAAGTCTAAAACTTTAGTTCTCCTGTCCAGCCAATAGTCACATGATCTACTTTCGATTTAATGTAAACAAAAGCGAAAATTGCTAAATCTGGAGTAAATCAGCTATATTAAATCTGATTTGAGCTCAGTTATTGGATTCATATTTTTAGGTGCTTAAGAAAATAAAATTGGACTTGAAAAAGTTGAAAGACTGATTGTCATTAGCGTACTCTGAAATGGACACGTTGTTCCAATCTCTGAGACCTATGGATCTAGAAAGTCTGTACTACGTAAGAGATACTATTTATAATTTTTTTTCAGCTATATTTGGGGATCTTAAAAAACCTGAAAACCTTTCAACTGCAGACGATCAAACAGCCCAACTGATTATATACTATATCCATCCATCCCTGTGGCGCGACAGCCCATGTAGGGCTTTGCCCTGCCTCACGACATCCTTCCACTCAGACCATCCACCCATCCCTGTGGCGCTACAGCCCATGTAGGGCTTTGGCCTGCCTCACAACATCATTCCACTCAGACCATCCACCCATCCCTGTGGCGCTACAGCCCATGTAGGCCTTTGGCCTGCCTCACGACATCCTTCCACTCAGACCTAACTGATGTTTTTCTTTCGCTTATTCTACACTGCACTATTACTAATACTTCCGCAAATGCGCTTTAAATATCCAATTACTTTACAGTAATCTCCCGACCAACGACTTCACTCAGTTTGTGGCATACAGCAGTATACAAATCTATACTTAACTAATAGCTGTACATCTCAGATCCTTCAATATTGTCCTATTATTTCCTAAATTTGATCGAACGGAAATTTGGTCGAATCTTTTTTTCAGTTTACACGTTAAAATATTCGTCAAATTTCTTTTTGAACTTACTATACTATACAGTTAAATAAAATAATGCGTTCAAAAAGAAATTTTACACAAAATTTTAACGTGTAAACTAAAAAAAAAGATTCGATCAAATTTCCGTTCGATCAAATTTCCGGCGATCAATTTTCTGTCCACGAAATTTCTTTCGATCAAATTTCCGGATACGTTTACGTTTGTATGAAGCATCATTAAGCTTGCCTAGGAAGTTAAATTGTTAGTCTTGTGGTGTGTTTCATTTAAAGGTAGAAGATAAATAAATATATTGGGTGTGACCACGTGACGAAAGCTAATGCGTATAGAGAATGCAGAATCATCTTGTTGAGAGACGTGGAAGTAGTCATCATGTTGCAGAGCGGAGTTCAGAGTGTTAGTATTGTAGGTCTTGTAGCTGGAATTTATAATATGACGTTTCATTGGAAACGTGTGTGATCGTTGGAATAAAGTTCTGTAGTTAATTCGCTAGCTGAATATTATTGCTTATTTACAATAATCTGTTATAATGTCTTTTAGTGTGGCTAGAAAGTGGAAAAGGATATCCTAGAACAGATACCCTAGAGCAGATACCCTAGACCAGATAACCTATATCAGATAACTTGGACGAAATGTCCCAGAGCAGATACCCTAGAGCATATACCACAGAGAAGACACAGAACATATGCCCTACAACAGATACCCTAGAGCATATACCACAGAGAAGACACAGAACATATGCCCTACAACAGATACCCCAGAGCATATACCACAGAGAAGACACAGAACATATGCCCTACAACAGATACCCTAGAGCATATACCACAGAGAAGACACAGAACATATGCCCTACAACAGATACCCTAGAGCATATACCACAGAGAAGACACAGAAAATATGCCCTACAACAGATACCCTAGAGCATATACCACAGAGAAGACACAGAAAATATGCCCTACAACAGATACCCTAGAGCATATACCACAGAAAAGACACATTAGAACATATGCCCTACAACAGATACCCTAGAGCATATACCACAGAGAAGACACAGAACATATGCCCTACAACAGATACCCTAGAGCATATACCACAGAAAAGACACATTAGAACATATGCCCTACAACAGATACCCTAGAGCAGATGCCCTAGAATTATTTCATAAAACAGATACAATAGAGCAGTTACTCTATACCATATACCATAGAACAGATAACCTAGAAGAGATACAATGGAACAGATACCCTAGAGCAGATAACAGAGTAGTTACCCTAAATCAGTTACTGTAGTACATTTGCCTAGAGCAGATACCCTAGAGCATTTACTCTAGAACATATACCATAGAACGTTATTTCTCAAACTTTAAAGTTTGGCGGACCGCTCGACTCGTTTCGAAATTAAACAATGGATCGGCTCCTGATTGATTCGTTTTAAATTTGACCATAAATATTGACGATGTGCGGACTGGCAACCTAATGCTCACGGACCGGTGATGATCTTCGGACCACCATTTGGGGACCGCCGCCCCAGAAAGCATGAGCTTTATGAACAATCAGTCAGTAGATGTCCACCACCAGCCATGTCAGAGCTTTTCAACTCCATTTACGCAGTGGTCAAAATGTAGATGTTTTTGATGTAAGGGTCTTCTGAACTGAATGTGTTACGTTAATGAAGTTTTTGATGTAGGGGTCTTCTGAACTGAATGTGTTACGTTAATGAAGTTTTTGATGTAGGGGTCTTCTGAACTGAATGTGTTTCGTCAATGAAGTTTTTGATGTAGGGGTCTTCTGAACTGAATGTGTTTCGTTAATGACGTTTTTGATGTAGGGGTCTTCTGAACTGAATGTGTTACGTTAATGAAGTTTTTGATGTAGGGGTCTTCTGAACTGAATGTGTTACGTTAATGAAGTTTTTGATGTAGGGGTCTTCTGAACTGAATGTGTTACGTTAATGAAGTTTTTGATGTAGGGGTCTTCTGAACTGAATGTGTTTCGTTAATGAAGTTTTTGATGTAGGGATCTTCTGAACTGAATGTGTTTCGTTAATGAAGTTTTTGATGTAGGGGTCTTCTGAACTGAATGTGTTACGTTAATGAAGTTTTTGATGTAGGGGTCTTCTGAACTGAATGTGTTTCGTTAATGACGTTTTTGATGTAGGGGTCTTCTGAACTGAATGTGTTACGTTAATGAAGTTTTTGATGTAGGGGTCTTCTGAACTGAATGTGTTACGTTAATGAAGTTTTTGATGTAGGGGTCTTCTGAACTGAATGTGTTACGTTAATGAAGTTTTTGATGTAGGGGTCTTCTGAACTGAATGTGTTACGTTAATGAAGTTTTTGATGTAGGGGTCTTCTGAACTGAATGTGTTTCGTTAATGACGTTTTTGATGTAGGGGTCTTCTGAACTGAATGTGTTACGTTAATGAAGTTTTTGATGTAGGGGTCTTCTGAACTGAATGTGTTACGTTAATGAAGTTTTTGATGTAGGGGTCTTCTGAACTGAATGTGTTACGTTAATGAAGTTTTTGATGTAGGGGTCTTCTGAACTGAATGTGTTACGTTAATGAAGTTTTTGATGTAGGGGTCTTCTGAACTGAATGTGTTACGTTAATGAAGTTTTTGATGTAGGGGTCTTCTGAACTGAATGTGTTACGTTAATGAAGTTTTTGATGTAGGGGTCCTCTGAACTGAATGTGTTACGTTAATGAAGTTTTTGATGTAGGGGTCTTCTGAACTGAATGTGTTACGTTAATGAAGTTTTTGATGTAGGGGTCTTCTGAACTGAATGTGTTTCGTTAATGACGTTTTTGATGTAGGGGTCTTCTGAACTGAATGTGTTACGTTAATGAAGTTTTTGATGTAGGGGTCTTCTGAACTGAATGTGTTACGTTAATGAAGTTTTTGATGTAGGGGTCTTCTGAACTGAATGTGTTACGTTAATGAAGTTTTTAATGTAGGGGTCTTCTGAACTGAATGTGTTACGTTAATGAAGTTTTTGATGTAGGGGTCTTCTGAACTGAATGTGTTTCGTTAATAACGTTTTTGATGTAGGGGTCTTCTGAACTGAATGTGTTACGTTAATGAAGTTTTTGATGTAGGGGTCTTCTGAACTGAATGTGTTTCGTTAATGAAGTTTTTGATGTAGGGGTCTTCTGAACTGAATGTGTTACGTTAATGAAGTTTTTGATGTAGGGGTCTTCTGAACTGAATGTGTTACGTTAATGAAGTTTTTGATGTAGGGGTCTTCTGAACTGAATGTGTTACGTTAATGAAGTTTTTGATGTAGGGGTCCTCTGAACTGAATGTGTTACGTTAATGAAGTTTTTGATGTAGGGGTCTTCTGAACTGAATGTGTTACGTTAATGAAGTTTTTGATGTAGGGGTCTTCTGAACTGAATGTGTTACACTAGTCTGCAAAACGTCTAGTCTGCATCCTTTCAGTTTCTACATTAGTTAAAGTCTTCTTTTTGGCTAATATGAACGAAAGATGCAACCCCGCACACAAATTCTACTGCTACACCGTTAAGAAGCGACCAACGACTAAATCTTTGATTTTCTAGCAGTGGAGCCTTCTCGAAAAGATTTATGGAAATCTGCATGCTTCATTGTAAGACACATCCCTTTAAACACTACTATCCTGACTGATTCTCCCTTCTGACCGATTAACGATGCTGCTGCTTGCTGTCCAATACTTAAATGCCGTTATTTAAATAGTTCTGGAATGGTTGGAGCGAATTCACAATTGTTTTGTTTTATTTAATTAATGTATGCTAATTTTTAAGTTCATGATTATGTTTCTTAAATTGTGTATACAGCGTGGTGAGCCCAGCCCTAGGCTGGGGTACCACGCTATAGAAAACTTCTTATAATAATAATAATAATAATAAAAATCTCCCTTCTGCCGCCGACGAGACATGCGTATGCATAGCAAGCTCATTTGTTTTACATATATATACGAATATGAATACATATGTCCAATCTTTGTTGAATGCTCGATTTTCACATTCCAATCTCGTTTTCTTACTAGCACTAGCCACTAGCCACTAGACACAAGATACTAGCCACTAGCCACTAGCCACAAGACAATAGCAACTAGCCACAAGACACTAGCCACTAGCCATGGTGTCCATTACTTAACTATAGTATTAAAATAAGAGTACTTAAAACACGTTATTTTCAATTCGTTAGTCTACAGTCACGTCCGGCAATCCATTTCCGGTTGTGATTGGAAAGAAAGGAAGATACGATTAGTTAGGAAGGAATGTGGTGGTATTTTAGTTCGCTCACAAGATAATTATATTATTATTGAAATCAGACGATTCTAGCTATACTGACACTTATATGGCTAGACTGACACTTATATGGCTAGACTGACAATTGTAAGGCTTGAATGACACTTATATGGTTAGACTGACACTTATACGGCCAGACTGACACTTATATGGCACGACTGACAGTTGTAAGGCTAAACTGACACGTATACGGCTTATTACGGACCTTTATAAATGGAGAAATTAATCTCTTAATTTTAGTCTATGGCTCGTTCTAAAAACAGTCCATAATAAAGAACGATACCCAAAGTTTAAAAATAATAACAAATAAAACGACAATTAAGGCCAGAGCTAATTAAAATTAATAACTTTTTAATTTGTGAACTTCAATTAAATAATAACAGAAAGAGAAATATGATTAAAATTATAAACTTACAGATTTGCTGGTACCGGTACTGTATATAAAAATACAATGAGCACAAAATTGTACGAGGAAATAAAAATCTCTACACACAACAAAGTACTGAATAATGACACAGAGCACATCTCATAATCAAGGAAAGGAAAATATCTCTCCCCCGTCATTTATTTTTATCCCTTTTATAACAAGTTTCAGATGATCATTCTGGAAATGGAATACGCAGTCTTACTGCTTCCCGCATTCTCTAGATCGTTCTATCATGTTCGACAGAAACGGACGATAGTAAACAAAAATGTCAACAAAGGGATATTTTTTCTAGCCGCCCCCAACACGGCTTTGACTGAAAAGAGGTCATGCACGTGGAAGACGGACTAATTGTGAATCAAAATACGTCATCCCTCATAACAGGCTAGACTGACCCTTATATGGCTAGAATTACACATATATGGCTAGAATGACACTTATAGGGTTAGAATGACACTTATACGACAAGACTGACACTTATACGTTATTTCCTTGTACATAGAAGGTGGTTCGTTAAGTATCACTATTATATTTTTTTCCTGCGCTAATATCAATCATTTTAAACACCCGGCATTTCGATCTAACGTTTTCTTACCCAAACCGGTATGGACGACTACCAGAGAGGTCTGTGTCTGTGAGCTGATTGCCTAATAGATCTAAAATACTTGCAATTTTTTTTAATATGACCGTTCTTTGTTTTGAATATAAAAAAAATATATTAATTGATTTTACAGGTTTAAAAAATATTTCACAGTTTTGGCATGGATAGGCGGACCACTTGCTAGGCCTCTTCTGGCCGGATGTAGCCCGCGGGCCGCCAGTTGCATAACCATGACGTTCATACTTCGGTAGTTTGTAACACCTTAGTTTAGGATGGCACGGGGGACGAGGATAGACGAACATAGATTGTGTCAGCGTGATGTTTGGCAACCTAGTTTCCCCCTCTCTGAACACAGTGACTTGTTCTTTTGATAAAAAAACTTAAGCTCAACACCGTGTTAGGAAATGTTCTTATCAAGACATATGGGAAACGTCTGATATTGAAAGTATAACTCATGGGATGCGAAGAAAATAAACGCTGCTAACGAATTTCAACAGCCACACTAAAGAAAACCTCAAGAAATCAGAACGAACATTTTCTTTATAAGTTTTCGAATTCAATCCAGTATTTCCGATGTTGTAAACAAAGTTTTCAAGTCAGGATGTCAAATCAGATCCCTTTAAACATTCTTTTCCAGATGACTTTAAGTTAGCAGTTGACTTCCTTGGGAGTCAGACTCATTAGGTTACTGAATATTGCGTCTGTGACCCCGACATTCAAGAACTAAGATGATATTTTTTATGCAAAGATAATTTAATTTGGCGAGAAGTTTGGTCAAACCGATTTGCGTCTGTATTACTTGGTGAACTTTTATCGTCTCCACATTAGTGTAAGCAAGAGATGTGAGGATTAATTATATTTCATATAAAAAGTTATTTTGTTTTATTTTACGAATGAGAACTCCTGGTTGCCAAGGTTTATAACTACACAGGTGAACGAGAAATCTAGGGAGCGATATATAATCACTATTTGTATTGAAACATTTGTGATGTTTTAACTTGATTGTTGGCTCTTAAAAAAAGATGGATGTCATGATAGGAAAGGAGGGAGTGAAAGATGGATGTCATGATAGCACTATCTTAGGAAAGGAAGGGGTGAAAGATGGATGTCATGATAGGAAAGGAGGGAGTGAAAGATGGATGTCATTATAGCACTATTTCCAGGAAAGGAGAGAGTGAAAGATAGATGTCATGATTGCACTATCTTAGGAAAAGAGGGAGTGAAAGATAGATGTCACGATAGTACTATTTCCAGGAAAGGAGAGAGTGAAAGATATATGTCATGATAGAACTATCTTAGGAAAGGAGAGAGTGAAAGATAGATGTCATGATAGCACTATCTTAGGAAAGGAGAGAGTGAAAAATAGATGTCATGATAGCACTATCTTAGGAAAGGAGAGAGTGAAAGATAGATGTCATGATAGCACTATTTCAGTACAGGAGGGAGTGAACGACGGACGTCCTATTAGCTAGGTTACAGGCCTGGCGTCATGCTAGAAGCCAACCTTTGTCTCTCGACAAGTGGAGCATTCAAACTCGTTTCTCCCCTGGTGTCCGAGGGATGACATCCGAGTTACTCACGGACCAGTGGCCAAGCTCGTCATTATATCCATTCTGTCTCGAAATGGAGGAGAAAAACTCTCTTATTACGTCAGGGTATCCATTACGGTTAGAAGCTCATGAATCCCATTTCAAAGCAAATTTCATTGTTGGGTAATTCTGGATTCAGCTGCGCTCATTGATATTTTATACAATCTATGATAACAGCGTATTACATAAAACATGAAATATTGTGTAATGTCACAGATTTTTAAGGAATTAACGGAGTGAAAGATACATTAAATTTGAAACAGACAAATCTATTTCAATTCTGATGCCACGCGTAATCGTCCGATTGAAGTCGCATCTGGTTTCGAGCCTCAACTTAAATAATTCAGATATGTTCCAAACTGATTGGGTAAATGAAGCCGGATATTTATTTAGTGATAAACTTTCTTTTATTTTTAATACTCATACTTTTATAACACCCCTGGACAAAACAAAAAACACCAATCATTTATGTTTTTGATCTACCATATCATTTATGCTTTTGATCTACAATATCATTTATATTTTTGATCTACCATATCATTTATATTTTTGATCTACCATATCATTTATATTTTTGATCTACCATATCATTTATATTTTTGATCTACCATATCATTTATATTTTTGATCTACAATATCATTTATATTTTTGATCTACCATATCATTTATATTTTTTAGCAAGTTCGTTGAGGTATCTGTTTTCTGAATACCCAATCAATAGGACATTGGGCTCTATAGACATGAAATCGCAGCTTTGGGGAATTGTATCAGTTACCGTCCTTAAGTTGTAAAGTTATTTGAAGAGTCGTTGTCGCCTCTACAAAGTGTGAAGAGTCATTATCGCCTCTACAGAGTTTGAAGAGTCATTGTCGCCTCTACAGAGTTTGAAGAGTCATTGTCGTCTCTACAAAGTTTGAAGAGTCATTGTCACCTCTATCAAGTTGGAAGAGTCATTGTCGCCTCTACAAAGTTTGAAGAGTCATTGTCGCCTCTACAAAGTTTGAAGAGTCATTGTCCCCTCTACAAAGTTGGAAGAGTCATTGTCACCTCTACAGAGTTTGAAGAGTCATTGTCACCTCTATAGAGTTTGAAGAGTCATTGTTGCCTCTACAACGTTTGTAGAGTCATTGTCGCCTCTACAAAGTTTGAAGAGTCATTGTCGCCTCTACAAAGTTTGAAGATTCATTATCGCCTCTACAAAGTTTGAAGAGTCATTGTCGCCTCTACAAAGTTTGAAGAGTCATTGTCGCCTCTACAGAGTTTGAAGAGTCATTGTCGCCTCTACAAATGAGATCTTACGCAAATAAACTCAGGAGTTATTTGCTTCCCCCCTATCTATTTATCATCTAAAATTGTCCCAAAAGTCAGACCCAACTTAAAATAAGACGTCATAAAGATTTGTACCCCCTCCTGGGTTATTTTAAAATTCTTTTGGAAACATCTCTTATGAGAAGTCCATGCCAGTGTTTAATGTGACTGTACTCTCTGTGACGTGATGCCCAGGTGTAAATTTTGTTAGCGCGTCTTGATGCAATGAATAATCATTATAATTGCTTGAAGGTATTTTCTCTACTTGTTTTTATTGGAAGACTTTTAAGCGTCTCGGGCGTCTTAGCCTTTGCACTTAACTTCTTACTGCAATAAAAAATAATTGATCGAATTTACCCGGTATGCTAAAGTCTCCGGAAATGGTAGTCTGTATTTTTATGAAAACTGTATGGCTACATTAAACGGCGAATCTTTGCTCGAGCTGTTTTTGGAAACTCCATAGCCAAATAGCATTCACTAATCCAGTTATAATTCACCCATTTAGAACAATCCTCGCGAAGTGCAAAATACGTTAGTTAAGGCATGGAAAGGAGTACAATCCGGTGTAAGATTTTATTTAATTTTATTTAAATCTGGGGGTGGGGGGTGGGGGGAAAGGGGTTTGGTCATTTTGCCCCTTGCAGCACAAGATACGCCCCTCGCAGCACAACATACGTCTCAACTCACGTCTGTTATAGTAAAGGACGTGCAAAATGGTAGCAAGATTCTTCTTTAGATAAAAGAATTCTTTGTTTTACGATTTTTTTGTAATGTATAATTTTAAAAAAAAAATCTAAAGTTTTTTTGTAGCTAGAAATTGTCCACCAATTAACTCCTTTAGTGACAAAAATGATATAATTAGTAATAATTTAGATTGGGCAATATAAGGTCATGTGTGGAGGGAAAAAAGTAGTTTAGGGGTGTGAAAGGGTGTAAAATAGGCGTATACTATCTTCTTCTTTTTCTTATGCCTTTTACCCCGTCTGGGGCATAGGCCGTCCACAAGAATTTTCCACTCATCCCGGTCCTGTGCTTTCCTTTCCCATTGCTTCCAGATGTAACCTATATTTTGCGTGTCTGCCTCTAGCTCGCGTTTCCATGTATTCTTAGGTCTTCCTCTCTTTCTTTTTCCCTGTGGATTCCATGTTAGGCATTGTCTGGTGGTGCTATCTGGGGGTTTTCTGAGAGTTTGCCCAATCCACCTCCATCTTTTCTTAATGATGTCTTCATCAATGTTCACCTGGTATGTCCTTTCTAATAGATCTTTGTTGGTGATGATATTTTGCCGTTTGATGTTCAGGATTTTTCTAAGGCATGTGTTTATGAATGTCTGCACTTTCTGCGTAATGCTCGCTTTTGTTTTCCATGTTTCTGCTCCATAAAGCTGGATTGTTTTGACATTTGTGTTAAAGATTCTGACCTTGGTTTGAAGTTTCAGCTGCTTCGACTCACATATTTTCTTTAATAACACAAATGCTGATTTAGCTTTTCCAATTCTAGCCCTTACGTCCGCGTCGGATCCGCCGTTTGTGTCTATGGTGCTGCCTAAGTAATTGAAGGATTCCACTTCTTCCAGTGCCTTTCCTGCCAGACAGATATGCTCTTGATTGGATGAGTTTACCTTCATGATTTTCGTCTTAGGTGTTCTTGTAGCGGTTCAGGACAAAGCGTGCTTCAAGCCACTTTTGCTCAGTAGGTTAAGATGAACTTTGGAAACTGTGAAACAGGATTCAGACAAAAGCAAGTAAAGCTAACGTGAAGTGTAACGTAAGCGTTTTAATTTCATAGGAGGGCCTGGGGACCAACCATTTAGTACGTACGAGAAAAAGTCACATTTTTGACGCCCCTCCTCCGCCCTCTGTTGCGCGTGTACTTTTTGGGACCCCCCAATGCGTACGCACACGTTTTAGACCCCTTCTCGACACAAAAAAATACCCAAATGAAATCAAATAATGCATAGATAATTATGTATGACTTGACCTACATACGTGTTTTATTTGTATGTCCAACCCTATATTTTATTTTGTTTATGTATTCGTTATCTCCACTTGTAATTGTTAGAATTTATCCAAAGGCACCTGTTGAAGATCTAAATTGGCAAGGGCGTCTGAAATGAAAATAAAATGGAATCAATGGTATAGCCGGAAAAAGAGGGTGGTGGTGTTAAATACGTCACAGGCACGTTGAACATATGGTGGAAAAAATATAATTGTAGAACGATTACTACTGAATACTATATAAGCGATATCTAGAGAGTTCATTTGTGAAACACAAGGTGGCTTTATGATGATATTTCCAGCAAAACGTTGCATGATTTGTTTACAGCATTTGAGAAATAAATATGCTATTTTTTTTACTTTTACAGTTCCGTGATGATTTTTGATGAATTTTAAAATAAATGTACGTATCTTCCCCCGAGATCCCTTGCCACGTGCCATACGCATGCGTACGCAAAATCTCCATAAGGGACCCCCCCTCATTTTTTTTTCCAGTGTGGACGTACTATATGGATCCCCACCCCCCCTTTCCACTTATCGCTTTTCACACATTCGGTTAAAAAAAAGCCAAGGATTACATTAAACAAAAGCAACGTCTGGGTAGAGCAGTGGTTCTCAACCTTCCCAAAGCCGTGACCCCTTAAAACATGTTATCATGTTATGGCGACCCCCATTCATAAAATTAATTTCGTTGCTACTTCATTACTGTAGAGTAAATGTGTTTTCCGATGGTCTTAGGCGACACCTGGGAAAGGATCGTTCGACCCCCAAAGGGGTCGCGACCCACATGTTGAGAACCGCTGGGGTAGAGCATTCCAACAAAGACCTCACTAGTCTCATACGGGTACCGTACAGTTAAAGGTATTTTTGATGAACACTATATGTAAAAGACAAAATTTTAAAATATTATTCCTAAGCCATAAATTATAGTTTGGTCACGTCCTTCTTAGAAATACACATAGTCCCTTAACAGTTTTGGCTCTTAAAATGTAATAGAACACGCAAAGATGATCTTGTTTCGTGCACCGGTACTTTTCTTTTCAAAGCGTCAAGTCTTTAAAAGTGCCCTAGGCGATAGCTTGTCGCATTGACATAAAGCTGTTTTACACCATTTTTATGGTGTTATTTATGCAGTCTTCGATTCTGAAATACCTTCTCAAACAAAGTGGGACTTTCTTGTCATGAAAATAACAACAATTTAATTTTCGATGAGATAAATTAGTCGCGTTTGATCTGCACACACTTTATCTTAGATAGGTTTGATCTGCAAATACGCTTATCTTAAATAGGTTTGATCGTCAAATACTCTTATTGTTGACAGGTTTGATCTGCACATACTTTATCTTAAATAGGTTTGGTCTGCAAATACGCTTGTCTTAAATAGGTTTTGTCTACACATACGCTTCTCCTAAAAAGGTTTGCTCCCCCCTCCCGGCAAAAAAAAACCACCCACAAACAAACAACAACAACAAAAAAAAAAAAAAAAAAAAAAAAAAAAAAGACACACACAATTTGAACCTCCAATAAATGGGACACTGAAATGTTAGCTGCTTTCAATGTAATGAGATTTTTCTGATGCTTTTCCATGAACCATTTTGCTATATGAATGGTGTGATATCAAACGTCTCTTGTTGGTTTTAAGTGCCGATTGAGATGCACATGGATATTATCTCAAAATGGTTTATATTTATTAAGAGCTAAGAATAAAATTGGCCCACAGGAGATAATAGCTGCCTTTGAAAAAATTCCACGATGGCACGAACATTTTCATCACCGTTTTTTTGTTTGGGTGCGTGGAAAGATCATACACAACTGGAATAATTGGGAACAAGAGACGCGTTCTGTTGAGGATTGCTAATGGTAGAAAGAGGGTGAATTATAAAGACACCAAAAAAGTTTGGACCTATTCTTAGCGTCATTTAAAGTCGTAGAATTTTCTGTTTCGTCGCAAGGCAAAAGGGATGTCATTACGATATACTTTATATTCTTTTTTTTTACCATCCTCTCTCCTCCCCCACCCTCAACACCAAGTCTGCTTCTAAATACACATACTGTTCTGTGTTTGTGATAGATTAGTTGATGGGTCCCCTCTACATTTTTCCGGAGCGGTGAAACGTATCTTCACATGTGCATTATATGTTTTCAATAAATCAAGAACGTATCTTAGCATTTCCAATTCGTTTCAGGGCAGTCATTTTGGAACCCTCATGAATTTCAATGCTTACACCACAGGTTCCCACACTTTTTGAGTCGTCACCTATTTTATGGCAGCAATTGACACGTGACTCCATCATCCATCTACGCTTATAAAAAATACCGTTAAAAAAGACCATGTTGTATAGTGATGTTTGTCAAACTTTATCACGTCAACGATTAAAAATAGAAAATCTTTTAAAATCGTTTTTTTCAAACATTTACTGTTTCAGTCGACGGAACCACAGAAAAACTACCGTGACCACACTAATATTGGGGTCTCGACCCTTGAGTTTGGAGTCAAGTAGAAACGCTATTAACTCTTACTGACTGAAGAACTATTTTAACAAAAACTTTCTCATAACTTCATATTTTTACAAATTTGCATAATATATGTTTTCGTGATCCAATCTGTCTTAACCTGCTCCGTCTTTCCTTTCAATTTTTGCACACACCCCTCCAACTCCCCCTAGGGTGCTGGTTTCGTTTCCAAATTTCGGTATTCATTGGTTACACACATTTAACATAAAAAAATCTGGCACTCAAGAGATTTCTCTCGACGATTGCTTCCGATGGCATGAAGAGAGATTCCCGATAAGGTAGCCCAACCCCCCACCCCAATTTCGTCTTAATTTCCTCAGAAATGATGGAATCCCAATTTATATAGTCTATTTGTAAAAAAATTAATATTATAATTTAAAGTTATTTACACACACACAACACTTTATTTTAAAAGAGATAATCTTTTTTCGAATGTTAATAGAACGTGTTTAATAATTCTAAGCATTCCCATTATCCCACTATATTCTTCATAATATTCTGTGGTAAATAATAGTAAAAAAAAAAGAAAAACAGATTTAAGTTTTAAAAAATGATCTAAAATCGAAAAGATGTTTACAATAAGTTTTTAAAAAAGTATAATGTGGTCTGATATCAAAATCTAAAAGATGTTTACAATAACTTTTTAAAAACGTATAATGTGGTCTGATATCAAAATCTAAAAGATGTTTACAATAAGTTTTAAAAAAAGTATAATGTGGTCTGATATCAAAATCTAAAAGATGTTTACAATAAGTTTTAAAAAAAGTATAAATTGGTCTGATATCAAAATCTAAAAGATATTTACAATAAGTTTTTACAGACGTATAATGTGGTCTGATATCAAAATCTAAAAGATGTTTACAATAAGTTTTTAAAAAGTATAATGTGGTCTGATATCAAAATCTAAAAGATGTTTACAATAAGTTTTTAAAAAAGTATAATGTGGTCTGACATCAAAATCTAAAAGATGTTTACAATAAGTTTTGAAAAAAGTATAATGTGGTCTGATATCAAAATCTAAAAGATGTTTACAATAAGTTTTAAAAAAAGTATAATGTGGTCTGACATCAAAATCTAAAAGATGTTTACAATAAAATTTTTAAAAAGTGTAATGTTGTCTGATATCAAAATCTAAAAGATGTTTACAATAAGTTTTTAAAAACGTATAATGTGGTCTGATATCAAAATCTAAAAGATGTTTACAATACGTTTTTAAAAAAGTATAATGTGATCTGACATCAAAATCTAAAAGATGTTTACAATAAGTTTTTAAAAAAGTATAATGTGGTCTGATATCAAAATCTAAAAGATGTTTACAATAAGTTTTTAAAAAAGTATAATGTGGTCTGACATCAAAATCTAAAAGATGTTTGCAATAAGTTTTTAAAAAAGTATAATGTAGTCTGATATCAAAATCTAAAAGATGTTTACAATAAGTTTTTAAAAAAGTATAATGTGATCTGATATCAAAATCTAAAAGATGTTTACAATAAGTTTTTAAAAAAGTATAATGTGGTCTGATATCAAAATCTAAAAGATGTTTACCATAAGTTTTTAAAAAAGTATAATGTGGTCTGATATCAAAATCTAAAAGATGTTTACAATAAGTTTTTAAAAAAGTATAATGTGGTCTGACATCAAAATCTAAAAGATGTTTACAATAAGTTTTTAAAAAGTATAATGTGGTCTGATATCAAAATCTAAAAGATGTTTACAATAAGTTTTTAAAAAAGTATAATGTGGTCTGATATCAAAATCTAAAAGATTTTTACAATAAGTTTTTAAAAAAGTATAATGTGGTCTGATATCAAAATCTAAAAGATGTTTACAATACGTTTTTAAAAAAGTATAATGTGGTCTGACATCAAAATCTAAAAGATGTTGACAATAAGTTTTTAAAAAAGTATAATGTGGTCTGATATCAAAATCTAAAAGATGTTTACAATAAGTTTTAAAAAAAGTATAATGTGGTCTGACATCAAAATCTAAAAGATGTTTACAATAAGTTTAAAAAAAAGTATAATGTGGTCTGATATCAAAATCTAAAAGATGTTTACAATAAGTTTTTAAAAAAGTATAATGTGGTCTGATATCAAAATCTAAAAGATGTTTGCAATAAGTTTTTAAAAAAGTATAATGTAGTCTGATATCAAAATCTAAAAGATGTTTACAATAAGTTTTTAAAAAAGTATAATGTGATCTGATATCAAAATCTAAAAGATGTTTACAATAAGTTTTTAAAAAAGTATAATGTGGTCTGATATCAAAATCTAAAAGATGTTTACCATAAGTTTTTAAAAAAGTATAATGTGGTCTGATATCAAAATCTAAAAGATGTTTACAATAAGTTTTTAAAAAGTATAATGTGGTCTGACATCAAAATCTAAAAGATGTTTACAATAAGTTTTTAAAAAGTATAATGTGGTCTGATATCAAAATCTAAAAGATGTTTACAATAAGTTTTTAAAAAAGTATAATGTGGTCTGACATCAAAATCTAAAAGATTTTTACAATAAGTTTTTAAAAAAGTATAATGTGGTCTGATATCAAAATCTAAAAGATGTTTACAATACGTTTTTAAAAAAGTATAATGTGGTCTGACATCAAAATCTAAAAGATGTTGACAATAAGTTTTTAAAAAAGTATAATGTGGTCTGATATCAAAATCTAAAAGATGTTTACAATAAGTTTTAAAAAAAGTATAATGTGGTCTGACATCAAAATCTAAAAGATGTTTACAATAAGTTTAAAAAAAAGTATAATGTGGTCTGATATCAAAATCTAAAAGATGTTTACAATAAGTTTTTAAAAAAGTATAATGTGGTCTGATATCAAAATCGAAAAGGAAATCCAAATGTTGATGTTATCACGTGATAAGTTATAATATTATGCTTTTATTGAAACAATAAATGTAAACGAACCGTCGCACCCTCAACCCATTTATCTTTTTTTACCCCCCCCCCCCCAATAAAGTAAATAAAAATAAAGAATTCAGTAGCCTACGTCTGAATAAGAATTTAATTTAAAAAATAATAATTACCAAAATAGCCTGGACATGACAGTGTTATTCAAAAGTTACTTTATTAGACATTTTAAGATTTTAGAAGACCTGTTTAAGGTTAGCGTATTTGCAGACGAAACGCGGCTAACGTGTTCCATCGCAAAACAAATAGTTGACATATTTTTTAAAAATTGTGTTAGACTTGTTTGAATCACAATTCGTCTATGTTGCACTAAGCCTATAAAGCTGACATTGGGGAACCAGCTAATTTTCGGGTTGTAATTTAATCTATCAACGCTTAATGAGGTTCATCTTCTTACCGACTCCAACGAGTTGTTGCTACATACAGGCTGGTCATAATTTTAAGGATTCAACCCGAGACCATTCGTGTTGGAGTTAGCCGCATGGTCTCAATGGGCACCACACCTGAGTTGGATATCTGGAAGAGGAGCACCACACCTGGTTTTGATATATGGGAGAAGAGCACCACATCTGCGTTGGATATTTGAAAGAGGAACACCACACCTGGTTTTGATATATGGGAGAGGAGCACCACACCTTGGTTGGATATATTGTGATAGGAGCACCACACCTGGGTTGGATATATGCGATAGGAGCACGTCAACTGGGTTGGATATATGGGATAGGAGCACGTCAACTGTGTTGGATATATGGGATAGGAGCACGTCAACTGGGTTGGATAAATGAGATAGGAGCACGTCAACTGGGTTGGATATATGGGATAGGAGCACGTCAACTGGGTTGGATATATGGGACAGGAGCACGTCAACTGGGTTGGATATATGGAACATTAGCACGTCAACTGGGTTGGATAAATGGGATAGGAGCTCGTCAACTGGGTTGGATATATGGGACAGGAGCACGTCAACTGGGTTGGTTAAATGGGATAGGAGCACGTCAACTGGGTTGGATAAATGAGATAGGAGCACGTCAACTGGGTTGGATATATGGGAGAGGAGCACCAAATCATGGTGGGATATATGTGAGAAGACTTTTCTTCCAAGTCATTGTGCAAAGGTTCCCAACCTATTATGAGTAACATTCCAGGTGTTAAAGATAAGACTGAATCACTCTTAATTAGCAGACATCAGAGACAATAAGATTCGTTTATATTTAAACATAAATAATTTCCTCGTGGCATAATGCTAGAACTTGTCAGTCTTTACAAGAATAGTTTTATTTAATTATTATTATTATTATTTGCTGTCTTATATAGCGCGGTACACCAGCCTAGGGCTAGGCTCACCGCGCTGTACATAAAAATATTTGAAAAGAGACTTAATCGTGACAATAACATAAAATACATATATGTAATTAAGAACAGGTGCATAGAGACAAAACGAAATCTAATGCATATTCACCTCATCCACACCAGAACTTTTACATGACAAGCCATGGACGACGATCAGCAGCAGCGTTTATCGGTCAGATGTGAGAAATCAGTCGGGGTAGTAGAGTTTAAAGAGATGTGTTTTGAGTGCAGTTTTGAAGGCTGTGATAGTTGATATATTGCGGATGTGTAGTGGAAGAGAATTCCATTGTTTGGGGGCACAGTAAGAGAAAGATCTTTCACCGTATGTTTTTGTGCGAGTCTTGGGGACAGAAAGAATACGCCCGTCTGCGGAGGAGCGAAGCTGTCGAAGGGGTGAATAGACAGAGAGAAGTTCGGTTAGATAGGAAGGGCAGGAATTCGAGAAAAAGTTGTGGCAGAGAACAGAGAGTTTATAGTCAATCCGTGCCTGTACAGGTAGCCAAAAAAGTGAATGAAGTAGTGGTGTGACGTGATCACGTTTTTTTTGCCTTTAAAACTAGCCTAGCAGCTGAGTTTTGAACCTTTTGTAGTTTTTCTAAGAAGTGTTTTGGTGAACCTGACAGAAGAGAGTTGCAATAGTCAAGACGAGAGAGAACAAGAGCATAGACTTGGGTTTTTGTTGCACTAGTTGTGAGGTAGTGGCGGATGGAGCTGATCTGACGGATTGCCGTGTATGCAGAGCGGCAAATGTGGGATATATGATTATCAAGAGAAAAGTTGTGAGATAGAAAATAACCAAGATTCCTAGTTGAGGATGTAAACTGTATGTCTGAGTTACCTACTTGAAATGAGGTGGGGAGAGCTGAGTTAGAGGATGATTTGCAATCGTGAATAAGAAGTGCTTCCGTTTTGTCATCGTTAAGTTTCAACTTGCTGAGTGTCATCCATGACTTGACATCAGCAATGCTCTCCTGCAAAGTCCGGACAGCAGAATCTACAAGAGAGGGATGGGTATGAATGTATAGCTGCGTGTCATCCGCGAATGTCTGGCTCTCCACAGCATGCCTCTCTAGCAAAAGGAGCAGTGGCCTGGTATACATTGTAAATAGAACCGGACCTAAAACGGACCCCTGTGGCACTCCATACACCAAGTCAGCACTGCCGGAGAGAATGCCATCGACAGCGACCGCCTGCGTTCTATTGGAGAGGTAGGACCTAAAACAAGCCAAAACTGAACCAGAAATGCCAAAGTAATTTTCAAGGGTTTTGTAAAGGGTTTCATGGTCAACAGTGTCAAAGGCCGCACTAAGGTCCAAGAGGATCAGGAGGGAGACATCACCGCTGTCCAATGCGAGCAAGAGGTCATTGGTTACTCTCAAGAGAGCGGACTCAGTGCTATGGAAAGGTCTATAGGCTGATTGATTAGGACTGAGAAGAGAGTTGTCGTTTAAGTATGCAAAAAGTTGTTTTAGAACTATTTTTTCATTGACTTTAGATAAAAATGATAAGTTAGATACTGGTCTATAGTTTTTTAAATTGTTTTCATCCAGACCAGGCTTCTTAAGCAATGGTTTGATGACAGCTGACTTACACATAGAGGGAACAGTGCCAGAAGACAAGCTTTCATTGACTATGTGGGCTATTGTTGGGAGCAAATGATCTAACGACTCAACCAACAGGGGGGTGGGGATGGGGTCCAAAGAACAAGACGTAGGCTTAGACTTAAGAATAGTACTTTTGACCTCTTGTTCTGAAACCGGTTTAAAAATTTCAAAATGTAAACTAACACAATAAAAAGGAGGCACATCTATGGGGGATATGTCAAGACAATCAAGTTCAGCGCGGATGTCAACAACTTTGCTTGTAAAGAAATTACAGAAAATATCTGGTTGCTGGGGCAACGGGTACACAGAAGGAAGAGCAATTCCTTTATTACTCCCTCTGAGGTTGCTACAAACATCGAACAACTGCCTGTTTGTTTTACCCATAATTATCTTTTGGCTAAAATACAAAGTCTTAGCACGAGAAACAATTTTGGTCACCCGTTTCTTGGCAGCGTAATACATCTGCCTAAAAACAACAAGACCTGACCTCAGCCACTTCTTTTCCGCACTACGCCTTTCTTTCTTGGCACAGCGTAGTTCCACCCTTATGGTTGCATACCAGGGAGCTGACCGTGCTGACCTAACATTACGGCGGGTTAGGGGGGCATGCCTTTCAAGCACAGTGCGCAATGCACTGTGTAGTGTTTCCAAAGTAGGGCAGAGGGCAGGGGACACTTCCAAACTCAGATCATGCTTAAAGGCATACCTATTTATAGCACACAAACTGCGGACCTCCCTGAACTGATTTTCACAAAGCTTCACCACGAATAAAAGCCAAAATTATAAGTCTGAAGTTTGGAGGGACAAAAAACGTAACTCGATCTGGATGATGCAGCGATCCATGGCGGATATCACAATATAAATATATTGAAAATCAAGCAAACACACATTAAATTACTATATGGTCAAGAGCTCGAGCCTATACATGCCTGCAAGGCGTAGTCCCGATCTCAAGACAGAACTTAGTGTCCCGAATTGAATTTTTTATTATTATAACAATTATTACAGAACACTTTCCTTTTTTTTAACAATTTCGGTACACAAAAGTATCTAAGGCAGCCATCTTGATGCTCGCCGGAAGTAATGATGCTATGTTTTCTGAAAAATTAAGCTTTGTAGGTCCAACTAAAGTTCTCTAGCATTTTCCTTACATATTTACGGCTCACTAATTGATCCGTGGAGAAGATAGGATGAAAATATTATTATAGAATTGTACTATCACATGATAAATAAGAAACATAGATGTAAAAGGAAATCTTTCTTCTACTCCCGAAGTTCTTTTAAGGTAACAATAGATAACTGGCTGTTAGACTTCGCAAATGATAAAGTTGGCGATAATTTTGCTTGAAAAAAATTTAACAAAGATTATTGTTGGTGATTAAAATTGACTTTGAATTATAAACTGGTTGTCTTGTTTTAATACTGATACTCAAATCCAAATTTAGCTTCTGTCGCCCTTGACACCTGTCACCCTTGACACCCGTGGCCTCTTGACACCTGTGGCCCCTTGACATATGTCACCCCTTTACACCTGTCACCCCTTTACACCCGTGGCCCCTTTACATATGTGACCCTTGACACATGTGGCCTTTTACACCTGTGGCCCCTTGACACCTGTAACCCCTTGACACCAGTGACCCTTTACACCTGTGGCCCCTTGACATCAGTGGCCCTTTACACCTGTGGCCCCTTGACACCAGTGGCCCTTTAGACCTGTGGCCCCTTTACACCTGTGGCCCCTTTACATCTGTAGCCCTTTGACACCAGTGGCCCTTTACACATGTGGCCCCTTTAAACCTGTGGCCCCTTTACACCTGTGGCCCTTTTACACATGTGGCCCCTTTACACCCGTGGCCCCTTTACACCTGTGGCCCTTGACACCAGTGGCCCTTTACACGTGTGGCCCCTTTACACATGTCGCCCATAAACACCTGTCGCCCTTTGACACATGTGGCCCCTTAACGCATGTGGCCCCTTTACACTTGTCACCTTTTGACATTTGTGGCTCCTTAAAACCTGTGGCTCCTTTATACCTGTGGCCCCTTGACACTGATCGTAGTGTTAAAGCTGATGCGCCATCGGCGCTGAGACTCCCTCTATGCTCTCCATCAGCACAGCATCAGCGCTGTATTCACTTGTTGCCCCCATATCTATGGGTTGACCGAAGATTTTTAAAAAAAATGGGTTGGAGACATGGGTGTTCGCTCTATCGGATTTGATGTCATTCATTCCCCCCCCCCACCCAAGCCCCTTCATAATAAGGATGCAATTTTTAAGGCAATTTTTTCAAAACTTTGAAATGCAAGCTGAAATCATCCCATCGTTCCATTCACTGACAGACAGCTGACACAACCGGAGCATAAACCATGGAGACGGAATATCGCCATTTGTTTAGTCGTTCTCATCCATTTCCTTATGGTATTCACTCAAGCTGATGACGATATTAAATTCATAGAAGTGTTTGTATAAAGTTAAAGAAGTATATTCAACAACAGCATAGTAAATATCCAGGGCATGAGCCCATTAAAAAAAAATGATGTTTACGTATTTCGGCTGGAAAAACTGAAGCTATATTTGGAAGCCGAGTTTTCACCCCACACTTGGGCGATGACTTCCACGATCAGCGTTTGAAGTTTTGAGATTTCAGTGAATAGAAGCAACCTTCACTGCCTAATCAGGGCAACCTTCATTGCCTAATCAGTGCAACCTTCATTGCCTAATCAGTCTATTCGGCCGGATATTTACATACAGAAGTAGGGAACTGTGACCCGATTCTTGGTCGGGATGCCGACAGCGTCTCCATAAGGACACTGTCCCGACATAAATTATGTATTGTCAACATTTCTAAATGTTAACTATGTCATGGAACTAATGACTGTCATAACTTTTATATAGAAGCTAAAAGAGAGCAATATACATATAGATATACTTATTTATAACCGTATATTCAATATTTAGAGACGCACACTATTATCTTTAAAGGAGAATATGCAAGATACATATATTTTAATCAGTTGTCTTTTTTATCCATTCATCCTTTTCGCGTATTATATTGACATCGGATGTTTCTATATTTTAATAGATTAATTCCATACTTTATTTCATAGGTCTCTGACTCTACATCACACGAATCCTGATCACCTGTTCATGTTACCTTTGAGATATGACAAGTTAGCGTAAATGTAACCTCTTTTATTCTGTAATCTCACAGAAGTCTTAACAGCTCAATTTTTGCACTTTTTTTTTTCGCATTTGAAGATTCATCCGCCGGGTTTCCTGCACGCTGAAATTGAATCAATAAATGAAGTGAAGCAGGGATGCACCACCACTTTATACTTTCAATTTAAATTAGAGGGCAAGCCGCGGCTTCATTTCATTGGTGCTGTGGACTACTTTAGTGGCGGAATGAGATCGAAGGAAGTCGTTGGGGGGCAGCTTGGCGACATGAGCTAATACGATTTACATCAAAGAGAATTGTAACGTTGACTTAGGCAAATCTGCTGACAGACATCAATTTGGGGCGTCTGCTGGTCAGCCCACACGGCGGCGTGTTCCCAGGGAGCACGTGCTTTCGATGCACGACGTCAAGGGAAACTTTTTGATATAAGATCTGAGGCAACACGTTTATTGATGCTTCCCATTACCGTAACACATCTTAAACTAAAGTTTCTATCCAGAATTACACAGTACACAAACAGATGGAAGGGACCTATTCGTGAAGGTCTCAAGCATTGTCGATTGTAAAACATTCTCAAAAGCCCTTATGTTTGCTTCGTGAAATATTCTGAATGACTAAAACGCATGCGAATTCTATGTGACCTTATGATGCAGAAAAGACAACGACTTGAAGTATCAGGGCCTCTCTTAAGCATCTAACCTTTTTGGGGGTCACTCTTTTATATGACATCAAAATGAACACAAAAGCAAAATGTCTGATACTTTTCTTATTTTGAATTTTAAAATTATCAAAACTTGACCCTTACAAAGCGCATTTGAAAAATACGACCAAAGTTTGATTAATTACAATATATCTCTAAAATAAGGTTTGCGTTTTTAAATCTGAGCCGACGTATCTAACTTTGTTGCCTCCATTTCATTAACGAACGCAGACCTATTTAAGGAGGGAAAAGCGAGGTAATCTTATAATTAACTTTCTGGTTATTTCCCTTGTAGAATTGACGTAACGGGTACTCGTGTCCTGGCTGTGATACAGAACAACAACAACAGACTTCACAGCATAAATAAGATTAATGAAGTGGCCAATGATGTCTCGGATGGGGCGGAAGCGATGTACTTGTTTATAAGAGAGCAATTCGTCATTTATAAGGACTTGTCAGCTTAATAGATAAGGGAACTTGATAGTTGAAACGAAGTGCGGTCTTTTAAAAAAAAAAAAAAAAAAAGAATCTCACACGTCGTATCCGGAAATTTGATCGAACGGAAATTTGGTCGAATATTTTTTTTAGTTTACACGTTACACTTTTGCGTCAAATTTATTTTTGAACGCATTATTTTCTTTTACTATATAGTGTAGTGCGTTCAAAAAGAAATCTAACGAAAATGTTGACGCGTCAACTGAAAAAAAAAGATTCGAACAAATTTCCGTTCGATCAAATTTCCTTCGATCAATTTTCGATCGACGAAATTTCTTTAGATTAAGTTTCCGGTAACCCTCACACGTGGGTAATTAAAATATATCTGACATTAAATTCGATAGCAGCTAAAGAGACGGAAGTTAAGGAAACGTTGAAAACAAAACATTTTCAAAACAAGTTTTAATTTTTCAACATCTTTATATTCGAATCAGTGTTATATGTTCCTGTCATGTTTCTATCATGTTTCTGTTCTGTTTCTTGCACTTTTCTGATGTTTCTGTCGTGCTTCTGTTATGTTTCTGTTGCATTTCTGTCATGTTTTTGTTATTTTTCTGTTATGTTTTGTCATTTTTTCCCATGTTTTTGTCAATGTTCTGTCATCATGAACAATTATTTGCTTCTGATTTCTAGAAATGAGCGTCTTGCTGTAATGTTGAAGTTATTTGCCTCTGATTTCTAGAAATGAGCGTCATTCTGTAATGTTGAAGTTATTTGCTTCCAGGGTTTAGATTCTTTAAAAGTGTCGAAAAACAACAACTAGGAACTTGTGTTAGTACTTTATACCGGTATCGCATTATTTAAAAACCTGGGCTATGAATAAAAGTCACGTTACAAATATATTCACCTGCGAGATGAGGTTCTAAGCAGAGCAAAAGGTAAGTCATTCGGAACCAAGAAATAATACGAAATAGTCTGTCCCATCCCAATCAGCCAGTATATGGTTGGTGCCATATCTCAATCACCCAGTGTATGGTTGGTATCATGCCGATCAGCCCGTATATTGCCAAACAAAATTTTTTTTATTGGTTTGTCCGGCTGTTCGAGTGCCAGTGTGCATTGCAAGCTTTAAATAGCAGGCATTCCGATTTCAGAGTCAGGGGAAGACCCCCCCCCCCCTCGTCAGTGGATTGTCTGTGTTAGGGACACGCCGGAAAGTCCTCAGCATGAACCTCTTGCAGGCCTCACATCTTGCGGCAATCCTTCACCTATGCCGCCTCGCGACGCCGGCCCGATCACATGAAATGCTGTTGCAAAAAATGAGTGCTGTAGAAAATAAGTAGGAGTTTTAGAATAGAAGACGACGTAATGTTAAGACTAAGGTTAAGCGCCGGCTTGGATATGTCACCGGAAGTGTAAATAAAGGCGATCACCAACCTTTGCATTTCTATGAACAAAATCTTTGTTCCGATTTTTCTCAGACATCTCCGCTTGGAGTATATAAATCTGCAATGAGCACGCTTCAATAAAATAATTAAAATATGTATTCACGATTTCAAACTTTCTATAATTGTTTTAGATGTAGTTGTAACACTCATTGAAACTTTTAAATTATTTTTAAAATGTTCTAAAACTAGGAGAAGGACAAAGTGAATGCATATCATTTGTGTTGAAGGAGC